>QRFJ01000352.1:0-261580 GCA_006176705.1 Cocos nucifera | reverse complement strand
TTAAGCGATGGGCAAAAGATGCCATCACTAATTATTAAAATTTAGCGATGAACTTATAGATGAAATAAAATCATCTCTAATTAAATTTTTTAAAAATAGAAAAATATAGCGATAATATATTCATTGCTAATTCATCACGTAAATTATCATCTAATCTTAATACCATCTTCTAAATTTTTTATTTAATCTTTTAAATTAAAAAAATATTAATTAAGCAAAATATTAGTGATGGCGTTACCACTCGCATTAATACCGAACGAAAACGTATTAACTTTATTAATATTTTTTTAAAAAAAATTAATAATAACATATTTTTTTAAATTATTATTATTAATAATAAATTAAACCTTTTTAATTATCTATTATAATTAAAATTAAAAGAGTAAATATGATAATCAAAAAACATTAAAAAACTAATAATATATTAATATTAAAAAAAATTAAATAATAATTTTTTACAGCAATATAAAAAAGAATATAATACATTAAAAAAAATTCAGGTTTGATTCATCATCATGCGTCAGCCTCTCTCTTGCTCTTCTCCAGTATTTGGTGGATGAAAGCTAAGCAATATTCGCCATGCATCTGTAATAAAAAAGATATAAAAGTAATATTAGTAAGTTTCAATACGAAGGGCGTATCTTTTGATAACACTCTTTTGATTCTCGAATAGATTAGTTATTTCTACAATATTTTTATTTTGAAATAGGAGATATAGAAACACCTCCGACCAGTCCAATTAAATTAAGTTAGATTAAAATTTTTAGGCCCCTAGATTCTCTTCCACCAGAACTCACAAACCTAAAATATACAAAGCTTGTATAAAGCATCAGAAACTTAAATAATTAAATAATTTAATAATATATATATCCTGAATGTGATGGGCTGGAACGATCTAGTTGTCATGCGAAGCTATGGGTCTCGGAGAAGCTCTACGATCGTCGTATAGGAATGGCATTCCAGAGAGATCAGTTTGAGAATCGCTACTCAAAGCATCTGCAACGACCTCCTCCGGCATGTGCGCCCATCACTCAAGCTAGTTTGGGGATGTCAGGCCTATGAGGATTCCTGAAGGGTAATCGCAGATGATGGAGGATTGAAACTATTGGTGAAATTCTGCTATGACTCGACTCCTACTCACTGCCGCCGCATCCGATGGTGTTGGAAGTGCATCCCCTACAGCAATCACGGATGGACTGAGGGAAGACTTGGGTCATTATGTGAACCTCTCAGGTAATATAATAACTCGGCAAAATACTATCGCAACAGTTAGAAGCAAATATATTAGTTTAATTAATAATAATAACCATTAGATCTGTAATAACTTAATTTACGTAAATTAGAGTTTGAAGTTCTTACCTGAGAGTCCAGTCGCAAGCCGTATGAATCTAATTAGTCAACTCGATTCCTTCCCTGACGACCTAGTGTGGATAAGGCCCACACAATAACTCAGCTGGTGCTGGTGGATGACCACCCAGCTACCGTGTCTATGATAGAAAGTAAATGATAAAAATTAGTGATGTGATTGTTGTAAATTTAAAATTAATTAACCTATAGTATAAAGTTTTTATAATTCTAGTGAAGAGCTTTGAATATAATGTTTTTACCAATCTATTCGCCACACATACATGGTATGCCGGACCGAAGCGTTCGTATGTCTGAATGGGATCATGCTGGGCCGGCTTTGGTTTATCGGGCTCCTCTGCTGGCAGCAGAGTACTCTCACTACTCTAACTGGATCATAGAGGGCCTACCGAGTATAATCATCACATCCCAAGTGATCCATGGAAGGATTTCATACTTCGATGTGTGACTAGAGCCGGAGTTAATGTGTCGGTGATTTGTGGCGAGGATCGGGGCTGCCTTGATGGCTATGAAGGCAGATCTCGGGAGCCATGTTACATGGTTGGCAATTAGGTTCTCCTCAGAAGAGAACCCTCTGAGGCCAATCTCTTAAAGAGTGCTCTGAGGAATCTCGAATCGATAGTTAATGATGTTGGCTACATAGATAGAAGCAAGTATGTATTTATATGGTATTAAAATACCGAACCATTTTGAGAAATTTAATATTAATTAAACTAATCTTGACCTCTACCAATAAACATCTCCGAGCTGCATCATGTGGTCCAGACGGCCAAACGAAAAAACTCATTCCACGCAGCCCCACTAGCATTGAATGTGCTGGGTAACCCTACGAGATACTCCAACTTTCTAAAAATATATTTACAAAATTTAATATTTTGAATAATAAATATAACTTTAGAAATTTGCTAAATTGAGATCTGATCATAATAGCGATAAAAATTTTTTAGATGACTTTTATGATGGTATTAGCAATGGATCGATATTAGTGATGGTGGATAACTATTAGCGACGACATTTCTGCTATCGCTAATAGCCTTTTTCTGTAATATGATTTGTAATCAAAATTTTTATGATTGATTATTAAAAAAAAATTAATATAGCAACCAAAACTATTGATCAAAATGATTATAAAATAAAAATTTTTGCCCATTATAAACCAAAAAAGCTAATATATAAAATAAATATTAATTTTATAAAAAATTTATGACTAATTTATAATCAATTTTTTGGTGTAAGTTATAATAAAATTAATGATAAAAATTTTAATTTTTTAATTTAAATATAGAATAAAAATAATTTAAAAAATTTATTATCAAATTTTTGATCATAAAATTTATATTTTGCAACAAAAAAATTAGTCACAAATCAAAAATTTAATGATCAATTTTTTGATCATAAAATTATATTTTATAAATAAAAAATCAATCATAAAATATTTTAATTATTTTTTAATTTAAATATAGAATGAAAAATAATTTAAAAATTTTATGATTGATTTTTGATCATAAAATTAATATTTTATGATCATAAAATTAATATTTTACAACCAAAAAATTAGTCTCAAACTTATTTATAGATTAAAAAAAGTAATTAAAAAATTTATGATTATTTTTTTGGTTATAATTTTTTTAATATTTTATAACCAAAAAATTAATCATAAATATATTTTATAATTGAATATATTTTTTTTTCTAAATATAATATAATTTTAAAATTTAAATTTTATCTTTATCATTTATTATCTAACTAATTATCATTAGAGTATCATCATCAAAGACTGCCTCGATTTGGTAATCCTAGCTATGTCAATCAATAAAATTTAATTTTAATAGTCACGAATGATTATATGATGATTTGATAGATATAAACCATTGATAGATTCAAAACTTATAGTAATAATCTTGATAATATTTATAGTATACTATCAAAATTTTATTTCAATCAGACATCATTATCTTGGTTAATTTAGTATGGGATGATTTGGACCACTAATTAAAAAATGAGTGATCAAAAGACTAAACAACATCCAATTATAAGATAATTTTTTAGATAAATGATCTTTGCTACTACTTTAATTATCTATATAGTGGTGATCATAAAATTCGAATCATGCATATATGAACCATCCATATTAAACAGATCTTATAAAAGCATAAGTATAATTACTTAAGGATTTTAAGAATAGTATCAAGAGATATATAGTTTTGGATCATTTATATATGCATGGTTTGAATTTTATGATCACCACTATATAAAATAATTAAAATAATTATAAAGATCATTTATTTAAAAATCATCTTATAATTGGATGCCATTTAGCCTTTTGATCATTCATTTTTTATTTTAATGATCCAAATCATCCCATGCTAAATTGACCATGATAATGATTTTTAATTAAAGTAAAATTTAGATAGTGTGTTATAAATATCATCGAGATCATCATTATAAATTTTTGAATCCATCGATAGTTTTCATCTATCAGATTATCATACGATCATTCATGACCATATTTTATTGATCGACATAATTAAGACTATTGGATCGAGACAATCTTTTATGATGATATTCTAACGATAATTATTTAGATAATGAACCATGAAGATGGACTTTAAATTTTAAAATTATACTATATGCAGAAAAAATATATATATTCATTTGCAAAATATATTTACAACTGATTTTCAAGTATTAAAAAAATTATGACCATAAAATTGGTCACAAAATTCTAAAATTATTTTTTGATCTATAAATAAGTTAGCGATCAATTTTTAGGTTGCAAAATATTAATTTTATGATTGAAAAATCAATCATAAAATTTTTAAATTATTTTTTATTCTATATTTAAATTTAAAAAATAATTAAAATATTTTATAGTTAAATTTTTAGTTATAAAATATAATTTTATTTAATGGATCATAAAGTTTTTAAATTTTTTTATTCTATATTTAAACTAATAAAATAATTTAAATATTTTACAACCAATTTTTTGATTGCAAAATATAAAAAAAATTTATGATCAAAAAATTGATCACAAAATTCTTGAATTATTTTTTAATCCATAGAAATATTTGCAATCAATTTTTTGCTTGCAAAATATTAATTTTATAATCCAAAAATTACTCATAAAATTTTTAAATTATTTTTTATTTTATAATTATGTTTGCAACTGATTTCTTAGTCATAATTTTTTTTAATTTTTTACAACCAAAAAATTGATCATAAATTTAAATTTTAAAAAAAATTTATGCCTTTATTTTTAGAGACCAATTTAGCAACTGATAAATTCATTACTAAATCTTCTTTTTTTTTTTGGTGAGGAAAGAAAAAAAATCTTCTTTATTGTTTGCATTCAATTTTTTGGTCATAATTTTTTTTTAAGTTTTTACCACCAAAAAATCGATCATAAATTTAAATTTTGAAAAAAAAATAATTGACATCATTATTTTTAGAGATCGATTTAGCAATCGATAAATTAGTTGCTAAATCTATTTTTTTTGGTAAGAAAAGAAATTTTTTTTTTATTATTTATGATTGATTTTTCGGTCATAATTTTTTTTTAATCTTTTGCAACTGAAAATCAATCACAAATTTAAATTTTAAAAAAAATAATCGACATCTTTATTTTTGGAGATCGATTTATCGGTTGCTAAATTTATTTTGGTAAGAAAAGAAAAAAAAAATCTTCTTTATAGTCCTCCTCCCAACCACTGCCACTGCCAAACCCCCTCTTCCCCTCCTCAGCCTGCCCCCAATGGCCCTCCCTCCCATCCTAGGTGATCGCACGTGATAGCCTCTCCTCATCGGCTCACCGTGACAGCCCCCCTCCCCTCCCCAGCCACCACCTACGATGGCCTCCCCTCGCCAGCCCGCTTGTTGATGCCCCCCTCCCTTTATGACCTCCCCTCATCGGCCCACCATGATGGTCTCTTCTCTCCTCTCGGTGACCGCCTATGATGGCCTCTTATTGCCTGCCCACTTTGACGGCCTTCCCTCATTGGTTTGCCCACAACACCTCCTCCCCTCCGACCTCCCCTCACTAGCCTGCCGTGATAGCCCCCTCCCTCCCTTCTCCCGTTATCCCTTCTCTTTCTCCTTCCAACCCTAGCCATGCTCGAACCGCATCTTCTCCTCGCCCCATGCCGGCCCACCCACGACGGCCCTCCACACCTCCTTGACGATGCTCGTGATGGCCTCCTTATCGGCCTCCTCCCTTCTTGGTGACCACCCGCGACGTTCCCCTCGTCGGCCTACTCGCAACGAACCCCTTACCCTCCAACCTCCCGCAATGCCCCCCTCTCCTAGGCCCCCTTGCCAATCTACCCACGATGGCCCCCTTCCCTCTTCTCCTTCTCCGGAACCTCCTCCCTTTCTCCTTGCCGCCACCTACCGCCGACCTCCACCATCATTGTGCTCCCCATTGTCACCGACATTGGCCTTCGTTAGTCCATAGTTAAATTTTATTTTAAATAATAATATAAAAAATAAAATCATATAATAAAAATATAATATAAAAATAAAAAATATATAAAATAAAAATTAGAGACCAATTTTACAACCAATTTTGAAAATTAAAATATTATAAAAATAGATTATGACTAATTTTATAATCCATTTTGAATTAAAAAATTTAAAAAATAATTAGTGATTGATTTTATTAAAAAAATATGTTTCATAAAATTAGTGATCAATTTTATGATCAATAAATTAATAAAAAAATAAAAAATAGTAATTAATTTTACGATCGATAAATTAATTAAAAAATTTAAAAATAATCATTGACTGATTTTATGATTGATTTATTAATAAAAAATATTTTAATAAATTTAATGATTGATTTTAGCAATCAATTTTAAAAAATAAAATATTATCAAATTTGAATTATTTTTTATTTTTTGATCACTAAATCGATCGTAAAGTTTTGTAACTAGGATTTTTGCAATCAATTTAAATCAGTCATAAAATCAATCTCAAAATAAATTAGCAACTGATTTTTATTATTTTGTAATTGATTTTTCAATCACTAAAATTTTATTTTCTTGTAGTGTTGGTTGACATTTGACTATGATATGAAAGATAATGGTTGGCTGGTGCTCAACCAAAGAAATCAGTCAAATTTTGATTGTAGAAAATTGATGAGTCCAACACTCGTACTTGAGTTCTTTATGAATCAATTTTGACATCTACTTTATTATAAGTTTTTATAATTGCAAAGGCTACCATCTACATGACTTCGAAATAATTTGACTCAATTAGAAAATTCTAAACAGACTACGAATGGCGATGAAAATGAAGCTTTCATTACTAAAGGAGTTTGTTCTTATAAGCTCAAAGGAATCTCGAGAATAAAAAAGCAAAAATAAGTACAATGTAGGCCTAGACCTCAACAGTGGCGACATCTTCAACTCCTGGAGGAATTGTATTAGGAATTGGTTGCCCTCACTGATGTCCAAAGAGTCAGAAGGTCGATGTTGGCCGAATGAAAGTGCTGGACCATGGACTTGCATTTGTCAAAACCTAAGTCATAAGCCCACCAAAAGGTTTCTATGGCCTCGACCAAAGTCTTGATCCTCTCCACCACTGACCTCTCCATCTCAATCATATCCTCGAAGTTCAACTAGATATGAGAGGGAGATTGGGTTTTATGTGGCAGCTAGGATCTTGGTCTCGAGTTGAGCTACCTTTTTGCTAGTCTCCTTCATCTCTTTAGCTGCTTTCTTTATTTTCTCGACTGCCTACTCCTTGGTAGCCCTCATCTGAGCATCAGCTTTCTGAACCTTTTCCTTAATGGAAGCTTTAAATTGATCGTAGTTGATTGGACACCTGCAGAAGAAATAGAGGGTCAGCTACACGAAATAGAAAGTGAGAAATGAAGAAAAATAAAAGGAGAAGAATGTTTTGACTAAAAGATAGGCTTTTCATTAATAAAAAGCATCATTACAAGTTCTTTTCATTATAGAGTTAAAAGGAAAAGCAAAGAAAAAAATAAAAAACTAAGCCATGGTAAAAGCATTAACAACCACCACGATGTGAGAAGGAATTGGGGCCTCTATATTAGTAGCAAGCTTGGCCTTTGCCTCCGATTACTCCAAGGTAGCTTCAAGATCTCCATCGGCTTCATCTATGGCTCCAAGCTTGCTCAAGTTGAGATCGAGATACAACTGAGTGACCTGAGCCTTGCAGTCATCGAAGCTGAGTTGGTAAGCCTCTGCTAACCCCTCGATGACCTCTTCAGCAAAGTCTTGAGAGTTCTTGAAGTCAAAGATTGCTTGAGTGGCAACATCTTGGGTAGAAGTCTCATGGTGGCTGCCTTCTCCTTAGTAGCCTCAGTGGCCTCCTCGACGGTGACCCACTTTTCCTCCAAGGCTGCGATGGTAGGCTCGTAAAGATCAGACTCCTTGAGCTTAGTGATGATCTTTTTTCCTTCATCAACTGGGCCTTGAGCATAGCCATCCTCTATCAACTAGCAGCAAGCTCGAAATCAGGCCGAGCCCTATCCTCAACCTTCTTCACTTCTTGCTACTTAGTAGCCCTAAGGAGTTCTTCAGCGACTTCAGCCCGAGCCTCAGTAGTCTAGGCCTTTTCCTCTAAAGAATGACTAAGCTAGCTGAAGTTGGTTAGCCCTTCATGCATGATAGTTATATTATGCATTAGCTACAAAAGAGCCAAGGAGAATGATTGAGTTGAAAGATTGGGATATTAATAAAAGTAGGAGAGGAAAGGTGAAGTAGACTTACCCCGAGAAATGATGCACAATAAGAAGACATGATCTCATCGAGAGGACGAGCTTTCCTCTCGGCCCAATCGACTTGTAGTAGGGTCATCTTCATTAGATCTTGGGATAGTTGTGGAGGCTAGAGTCGCTTGCCCGGACTCTCATCCCTAAGGCAATAAAACCTTCCTCGGATGAGTTTGGAGGAGGGTGATTGATGGGCTGAAGAAGGATGGGGTGCCTTTCCTTGAATTGATCCTGATGATGAATCAATAGGAGAATGGAAGACTCTAGCATGGATGAATGCTGGAGTGATGAGACAAGAGCTCGAGATGGGTCCAGCACTGAGGATGCTGGCGAAGTATATGCTGGCAGGGCTGCACCGATGGGAGTAGCTATAATGATTATAAGATCGTCCTCGGCATCAACATTGGCATCGACTGAGCTCTAGGCCCCAAACCTTGGAATTGATGGAGGCGGAGTGACTCTGGTCAATTCAGGAGCTGCCTCTATGTTGGGGGGCTCCTGACTTCGCTCCTTTGTTCCTTTGAGCTTGAGGTCCCTCGAGAAGAATCTTCTCATGATGACCTCGACCTCTTCTTTGTGGCATTCTGGATCATTTTTATAGAAGGCCTCATGATTGCAAGACTTAGCAAGAAAGTTATTCCGATAATACAAAAGAATGGATGCCATGAAAAAGACAAAGAGAGGAACTAAAGCTATACTGAAGGAATTAATCAGACTTATTCCATCGCTATACAAATTTTGCTCAGTTAGCAGCTAATGCTGAGGAGGCATCTTGACACCGAGAAGAAGTTAGTAATCTTCTTGGTTCTCATCAAGGACCGCATCATTCCTATTTGATAATCGACTCGGCTCGGCCCAAATCTAGCTGAAGCCCCACAAGTGGTTGGTCAAGATAAAAAAAAACCTAATCTTCCATCCATGGATGGAAGAAAGAAGATCGGTAAGAAATCGACGATGAGGTCAGGGGCCAAAGTACACCAACCTCTTTTTCAAAGATATTTTTTGAGGATAAAGAAAGCTCAAAGGAGAGATGGTCTTAGGAGAATGTGAAGAACATCACAAAGGACGATAAAAGAATAGAGAATTCAAATAGAGGTTGGTGCAAGCTAGGCAAGAATGATTCGATAAAGATCAAATATATTACAAATGAATGGGTGAAGGAGAAAGTAAAGTCCAAACCAATGAGACTCTTTATAAACATCGATGCAACCCTCTCGAGCGAGGGTCACCTAACCTTCTAGATTTGGAATTGATAATTGATACCGATCCGAGATATGATACTAATCCCAAAGTCATTCCAAATTATCCTTAGTTAGCACAGACTCCTCATTTCTTGAACCCGAGAAATGCTCGAGGACCAGACTTTCCAATCTTCAAGCTGGGGAATATCCAGTATAGGATGAAGGACCCATTTTAGTGGATAACCGAGGAGGGTCCTCAAACATCTCCTGGTGGTGAGGAGGTTGAGAGCCCCAATCCATCAAGCAACTCCCACCTTCGGACCCATCCCCAAGACTTGACATTAGAATGGAAGAAGAAGGAAAGCAAAGGAAAGGGAAAAGGATTGAGAAGGCAAGAGGCAAGGAAAGACAATGGGAAAATAAAGGAAAACTATGAAAAAGAAGTATAAAAATGAAAAAGGAGGGAGAAGGAGAAAGTACCCTCTACAAGTTGTAAGAATGATCAGGAAAAAGACTAGAGGAGTGAAAGGACTGGAGGAATAGAAGGCTTCCTCTCGCCTACGATAGAAAGGCTTTCATGGAGAAGAGAAAGAGTAATAAGGAAGAAAGGAGACCACTATATATACCCTACTCAAATGGCTGTGACTAAAATCCTGGTTTCCTTCTCCACTACTGATGTCGATACATTGTGCAATCTACACCGATGGATCTCCCGACTTTTCACCACATCCATCCTGCAATGACACCATGTAGGATAAGATCCATGGGAACGGCCTACCACCAACAACATTTTGATGCGTGGAAAATCATGGTTGATTTATGGGTGATCCTACGATCATCGAATCAGCTAAAATGAAGATAATACGATGCTTCATTTTACTCATTCATTATTATTGCATTGCTCATGAAATAACAAAACACCTAGAAATTCCTTCTCAAGATAACAATAAATGGTGGGTGGCTAAAAAAATAACTCCCCAGAGAAGTACCAAGAACCAAAGTCAAGACAATGATTAGGTTACCCTTTTGCCCGAAATGATGAGATCATCTTGGGACTAGGAGTTGGGGGGGCACCAACTGTTAAGGCAGCCTCTTGAATTCTAGACCTTGGATCGATACTGAGAAGAGCTACCCAGATTTTCCACCTTGGTTATATACCAAGAAGAATTCTTATGACCTAACCAATTGGTGCTCTCCATCCTTGGATGGGTCAAATAGAGGCCATGGATGATGGCGAAGGGGCTAACCTTTAGAGATCTCTTAATATGGCCAATTGAAACTTTCCATCCTCAAACAAGTTGGCCGGAGGCCAAGAATGACAATAGCAACCTATAAGAATGCTATCGTAAAATGACTTTGCATTGACTCTAGACAAATCCTTATCGGTCTCTTCCTAAGCACACATTGATGATCAGGGAAAGATAACGTTATTGACTTTGCAAAGGAAAACTTAGGTTAATGACCTTAGATTTTGGACTGATTGTGAAGGACTGATTTGGGACTGACCTTAGATACGATGACTTTGAATGTAATGACCAAGAACTCCTACTTCACCGCTAGCTCGGTCAGTTCACCAAACTGATGACTACATAGAACAAACAAATGACTAATCCTAAAGATTGAGATAGTCCAATACAAGAGACAGTAAAGAAATTTATCTCATTTAAATAAGGCTTGTGTGTATTTCTTTCAAAGAAATTTCATTATAAATTGATTTCATTCGAAGAAAGTTTGCTACAGAAAGAAAGCAAAAAATGTAAGCTCAATCAATGCTCACAGGTGTGGCAGCAAATTTGGATGTTGTTTGGAAGAGCTTCTGGCAACGTCCATTTAGAGAAAATGCCTCTGGTGGTTAACGATCCATACCGAAGGATATTAGGAATGGCATAGCTAGCTTCTCACTTGGAAACTCATCCATCTTCCAGATATTCCTTTGAAAAATCCTAGTAAGTCATCTTGGGGTGAAAGATTGCCCTTTAAAAAGGTCCAAGACCTTGTAGATGGCTCGATGCTGAGAACGCACCTTGGTGGTTGATCGCTCCTCATCTGGACCAATGGCCAATATAATTTGCTCAAGTAGACTATTACAAGTCCATGCCATAAAGATTGAACTTTAACAATAAGAAAATCAATAAGTGGCCCCAGCTGAAATGTTTGGAACCTCAGCAGCCTCCTCAGCCTGATGTCAGTCATGGTACCGTAGCTAGAGTAATGACATTTTTTGATACCTCTCATGCTAAGCTAGAATACCTGTAGGTGCACCCCTGCTAGATGCCCTACAGTCAATTAGAGGGTGGGGGAAAACTCCTCTATGGAAATGTGAATGCCGGTGACTATTGGACCCTTGGCAAAAAGTTACGATAGCAATATCATGGAGGCTAGATGGGATAAGCTTAACTCTAGGCAACAAGCCCCCCTCTATTTATAGAGGAAGTGGGCAAAAGCGTACTCCATCACTGTCCTGGTCATGCACCAAATGTCACAACCCTAATGGCCCTAGAAGTCACGCCTTCCATAGAAAGGTGCCCCAATCACTCCCTGAGGCAAAATGCCATTTTGGGAACTACAAACATTAATGGCCATACGCGTCAAGATCCCAAATTGTACAACTCTTTATTGCACGGCCCTCAAAATAAACCATCTCGGTCAACCAGTGAGGCGCAATGCAAGACCTACTGACGTCCAATACATGGTAGACTTTGACGAGTTTGGAGGTAATCCCCATTTCTCCTTTTCTAAGCCATTACATCATAGCACCTGGAACTCTCCATCCCTCATAATTGCAGTGAGAATGTTAATGAGATGTATTAATGAGGTCCCAAGATCCTCTCTGCCAGATATTATAGAATGAATATCCTGAGGCGAATGTTGGATTGGCAATCGATGACCAACCATGGAGTTGACCGTTCCCTTTGCCCAAAGCAATATAACCTCTTTGGACTCGAGAGTGAGGGACAAGCGTTGTGGAGGTTGCTCACCATCCGACCCCATCTTTTCTCTTTGGATTACAGCCAAGCATCTACTGACGATCCGGCAAGACCACCTCAGATGTCAGGAAGAAATCCAAGAACCCATGGTGAAGCAGTGCTACATCGTTGGCTTTTGCTTGACCTCTAGATCGGACATTTATCGACCTTGAGATTGGGATTTGACTGACGATAAGGAATTAAGCCCAATGATTTGCATGATCATCGATACACCCAAGGTAGAGCCTTGGTTCTACCCCGACCTTAGTCCATTTGCTTATTCGGCCATGCAGATGATGTCTAAAATCTTCTAACAATTTTTAGAACGTGGATATGATCTACGACTGATATCCATGACTGACAATCCTAATCTACAGGCATGACCTACTATTGACATCCATGACTAACAATCTTGATTTATAAGTTAGTGGGTAGATACCAGTAGCTCATCAAATCATGGCCAAATAGATCCTAACAGCCTATTAGATTTCGACATACCAGCCTACAGCTCTATCTCTATATAAAGAGATAAAAATAGGACCCTAAGATAAGACCTGACTCCAGATCAAAAATCCTGCTCATGTCCTCTTTTATTCCTCCTTTAATTGTTCCCTAAACTCCGCCCGGCTTAAGCATTGGAGGGTCTCCTGTCAGATACACTCCGATAAGTAGACTTTCTTTGCATGTTCATTGACTATCGTGAGTGGTCCACACCCTCTGCAACACCTGATCGATCTCCAGATGTATCGCCATCGGGGTTTAGCGGCAACATCTCTGAACATTTTTGGAATAAAAAATAGGGTGGTTGAATCTCACGCTTCATCACCAAAAAAAAAAAAAAAGGGGGTGGAAGATTATTAAGTCAGCATATAGGGGGATTAATTTACAGATATTCATCATTATGGGAGATATCTCTAGAGTTTGATGCATTCTAGAACCATCCATCCTTCTTGCTGGGCAATCGAAAGAACCTGAGATTCTAAGAGGCTGTTTGAATAGGGACAGTGCCTTGGGCTGAAAGTGAGGAAGAAACCACCACCTTGCAGCCTCGAAGATCATGCAATCTGGAAAGAATAGGATAATAGATTCTATTTGAAAGATGACTTTCCTTATCCTTAATTATTAGGGATCTTACAACATAAAGTTTCCTAATATGAAGGAGACCTTCCTCTCACTATGAAGAAATTCCTATTAACAGCATAATATCAAAATATTCCGAGAATATTTTATGCTAAAATCCAAATAGCCCCTCAGAAAAAAATTCTAAAGCTTTTCAACTTAATCAAGATGAAGCTTATCAATGAGGATTACCAAACCTATTATAGATTAATTGGGCTGTTCCGGGTAGGTCTAAACAGGGATCATCCAAGACTTGATCATGAACCGTAACTTTTAAAGACCACAACTTTCTAAATGAATCTCCGGCTGAATAATACGAGGACGTGACTAGCACTAAGGGATTCATCACGCACTGATGCTGTGGAGTTTAATGATGCTTGGGGCCCAAACTAGGTTAGTCAAAGTAGCACCCTTTTTGGACCATGCATATCTCTCAATGGAGGAATTAGACGAGTGTCAAAAATAAATCAACATATATAGGAGTCAAGATTTTTAACTCCTATGCAATTTTCATCATAAAAACAAATTAGTTATTATTTGACAATTTCTTTTATCTTTTTTAATTGAAAGATGAATTTGTCTCGGCTTTGGTGATGTAGATCTCACTATTATAAATTTAGGCATTGCATATCCATTTTATCACCAACAAGTGAAAGAAAAAAAATGTCTCGAATCCTCCTTCATATTTCTATTATTTTCTTTGAATGGATTGAGTGAATTGCTTCTTCCTCTCAGGCTGGACTAGAAGCGAAAAAATCTATCCATATCTTGGTATTAGTCAGCAGCCTATGTCATCATAAAACAAAAAGTGAAAGAATGAGGATAAAGATAAGTATATTTATCAGAGAAGGAAGTTTACTTATCGATCCTTAAAGATAAGTACCTGCTCAAGGACAGACAAAATTTGGTAGAACCAAGCAATTCAGATGGCTCTAGCTGACGGTGACCTTGTCTGGAGGCAATGGATGTGGTTTGCTGGTCTCCTTACTATAGAGAGCTACAGATAATGATAGAAGGCACAGATCTCTTATCAGATGTGTGCACGGTCCAATTCAGATCCATATTTTTCGAACCGAACCAATCTAAATTGATTTCCTAAAATCTAAATCAAAATGAAGCCAATCTGTGGAAGAGATTGGTTCAAAGCGTTCGGAAAATTTTGGTTTGATTTGGGTTGATGTTTAATGGGTTGAGCTAGGTACATTGGTTAGGCTAAATTTAAATATAAAAATTTCATTTATATAGGATTGATGTTTGATGGATTGAACTAGATGGATTAACTAAGTCTAAACATATAAAAATATATATATATATATATATATATATATATATATATATATATATATATATATATATATATATATATATATATATATATATATATATATATATATATATATATATATATATATATGGATCGAGTTGGATTGGTTGGTCTGAATATACATACTTATATATACATATGGGTTGGGGAGGTTTGACTGTATCTACTTATATATATATGTGGATCGAATTGGGTTGAGATAGATCAGATCAGTTTAAATGTGTATGCTTACGTATCCATATGACTTGGATCAGGCCAGGTCCGATCGGTTTGGATAGATTCTCTGAAATTAATACCAAGAGAACCTGCTCACGGCTGGACAAGGTTAGGTTGTACCATGCCAATCAGATGGTTCTAGCGGACGGTGACCTTGTCTGTTGGCAATAAATGGCGCTTCCACCAATGGTTGAAGGCAATGGATGTGCTGTGCTGGTTCCTTTCTATATGATAACAGGTACAGATCTCTCACCCCGGAAAGGCCTCAAAATGGATGGAGAGCAATATCACAACTTATGGTTTCACCAACCCAGTTATCCTATGGGGCTTGCTAATTACTTTCGTATAAGAATGCTGATCACAGGTGAAAACTAGCAGACTGGAAACTTGCAAACCGAAACTTCTGTTCTTTAAATTAAATCGATCGGATCCAGTTACCTCAAACTTAGTTCGAGCTGAGAATCCACAAATTGCAGAAAATTTTTCGACCTTTTGCTTGAAATCCCAAGAACCAGAATCCTAGCTCTGCTTGTCAGCCATGGACGCATGAAACGTAGAAATTTAGAAGCTCTACGAACATAATGCCCTGCGACAAATTGGCGGTAAAACTATTGAGAGAAATAGCAAGTCAAAGTTATTATTATATCTTAAAATATTTAGAGTCAAATCAGAAACAATCAGACAAACACGTTATGCTTTATTTTGGTCGTCTTACGTAACATGATTGATGTTGGCAGATCAAACAGTATACCGATTCAATGCATCTTCTACCACCTACCACACTCATGGACGCACAAACAGACGCACACAAAATTAAAAAAAGAAGGGAGAATAAAAGAAAAGGTAGCGCGTTCATATCCACGTGATTGAATTATCAGAATCTCAGCGTCATTACGTCCACAAACTGGCGACAGTCCAACATAGCATCACCACTTGGAATGAATTCTATGCACATAATTTGAAGTGTGCGGCATCAGGTGATGCGTTTCTGGCTTGCAGACCGATGGGAGTTCCACCACCAAATTTAGAACCATAATGCACGTCATCACCCGCAGTACTTTTATGGTTTTGGAGAACTCCCATGGCCATGCGTACCACCAAGGTCTTAAATGCCACCAGACATGTACGTTACCTTCCATCCCGTTCTATCATGTATCTGATACCAATGCACGGTGCGTCAGCACGAGATGCAATCCTGTAACACGTGTTGGTATCCGGTACCATGTTCTCTCGGCAAAAAACCAATACGATATCCGATATTGATATTTGAAACATTGCGTACTACTCTGAAAGTTAAAACCGTCCTTATATATAATGTTATGATGGTGCTGTGGTAACAAATTCATGCAATATGAATAAAGTGTTTGTAACGAAGGACTCGGGACTTGGTGGGATATTTTGTAAGACATTAAGATGGAATACCAACTAAATATCTGAATAGGATCGTTTTGTTATTATCCCAGCATCTTGATAAGTATATTTAATTAAATTCTCTATCTCTGAGTGTTAAAATAGAACGGGATGATTTTACAAAAAGAATTCTAAATAGCTCCATTTAAAATTTTATTCATAACTTAATGTTTTGATGTTACGGGCTGTCGTTACAGCCGCCCACAACCATTATAAGCCATCAATACGCGCGGCACACAGGCATGATAGAATTTGTCCAGGGAAATACGAGTCTATCAATTATTTTATAATGGCCCGTAAGGTATCTTGCCCTGGCTGTTCCACACCATCATCGGCATTTGTTAAACCAAAGGCGGCAAAAGGCACAACAATACCATCAAAATTTCTTGAATGACGGGAAGTTCCATTCGGGCTCTACTTGCAGAAGCAGAAACAGTTGAAGTAGACGGCAGTTTAATTAACGACCGTCCAAGACTGAAAGTTAAAAAGTACAGTGGCGCTTACATTACAGTCTCCTTCTCAAGCATAATAACTTTGTTAAATAGGAAAACTTCATTACCACATGGCGAGAAGAAGTTGACCATTTTAATTCGAGAAAACTGTAACTAATCATATTAAAAATTAAAATCAGTGTTTCAACAAGTATTTGCTTGGAAAATAATAGGCCAATGGATTCCTAACACTCACCACACTTCGTAATCTATGAAAGCAGAAATTTATGCTCGAGCCATAAACTAGGTGTATGCTTGTTGCCTAAGGTTAATTTTTTTTTCTTTTTGTGGGCTACTTACAGCATTGAGATCATGCAGGCAATAATAAAAATTTTCTGCAAAACATTTCCACTCCTCCACCAGCAAATATACCGGAGAAAGGTATGGAACATTAGATGATAACCTGAATTATTTGCTTGGATCAGACTAAGTGCAATGGGATGATACATCAAAAATATGGATGCTACTCAACTTTTTAAACTATATTATCAGTTATAGAACAATATGTAAACATAAATAAACTTAGGTTAGTTCTACAGGTCCTAATGCAGTAATGCACAATTGGTCAGATTGAGCTCCATTTCCTTAAACTGGTAAATATTATGTGACTGGTTCTCAAACTGACATCAACCCAATTATCACAAGTCTGAAGAAACATGACTATTCACTATAACCTCCTAGAGTGACTCTTTCAGAAGATCACATGATTCACAATTTATTTGAGCACAGCAATGTTTCATTGATACTTAATCCTATAAGAATGTAGTGATATTAAGCTGCTGAGAGGAGGCCAAGAGAACCTGCTTATGGTAAATCAGAAACTTGTGCAAAGCTTTCCCTCTTATATATTCTTGTCTAGAAAGGACAAGGCACGCACATTAAGATGGACATTCAAATTTTCTGACATTCAGATTTCCTGATGTTAATGAATTACGCTACATATTTTTTTCCTAATATGATGACAAACATAAAAATTACATGATACCCTCAGGATGATTCTCAGGCAAATAAAACCGTAACCAAGAATCCTTCATCTACATGCATAGAATCAACTCGATGGATCGAATCATGGTTCATCAAATTTCAGTAGCTTTGTAGGACCGGCTTGCTGTTGGACATCAACCTTCTGTAACTTAATGCTAAATTTTCAGCCAAGGTAGAGAGAAATACCTAAAGAACACCTGGTGGATAATCTCCCATATCTGTTAAAGTGCTAAACTATAAATCTCATGCAACCTGCGACCAACCTTGAAGACCTTATTGGGGGAGTAAGCCATTTTCCCGACCAGTACGGCTCGATCTTTGGATGAGGAGATGACTCACTGCTTTTACTGATTGCCCCGATGAAGGAAGAGCATAGGGGACAGAAAACCCTAGAGTGACCTTGACTTAGGTAGAAATACGACCTTGGATATCCATCGACCAAGGGCTCAGACACTAACCGACCACAAGATCAATGGACCATAAGGATCGACTAACTTTGGATTTAGCCGAGATTCCACCTTGACACCGTACCGAACAGATACCAACACCCCCCATCTTCTCGATGATGATGCCCAGATCCTCAAGGATGGATTGTAGAGGATGAATCTCGAGTTCAGCCACATACGAGAAGAATATGAAGCTTAAGAACCGACAATGATCAAGTATCTATAAAAGATCAAGGAACTCTCCTTGGTTTTCAAAGCTTTTAAAGTTCAGCAAATACTGATATGGAGAATGCCCGAGCAGATATACTGTCTCATCTAGCCACACAAGTTATAATGAACTCGACAGAAAAGTCTTCCTAGAGCATCTAAAAATGTCTAGTATTTTCAAGTAGCTTGCAATCCTGCAAGTTGATCATGAGTCGAGCTGGGTAGATCCACTCGTAAATTACCATCCCAATGGTGACCTTCCTATTAACCCAGCTGAAGCCTAGAAGATTAAATAGCAAGCCTTCTGGTGTTGACTCTAAGTTTGATTTTGATGAATAACAAAATATTTGAGTATATAATTATTACGAATAAATTGTTTAAGTATTCAAGGATGGATTTCGGGAAGCTAAGTATTCAGAATGTGTCCCAAAGCCAATCGTTAGTCTATTGACGGTTGGACCATATATTTGTAATTATATATGAATTATAAATTAATATTTTTTTTTGATATTTTTTTATCATAAATTCTGTTGTCTTCTAATGAACTCCTGTGTTGTGATGAAGTCTTTAGGACTATCTAGATTCGGCAAAGGAGGATTTATTATTTAGTCCTTAAATAGTTCACGATCAAATGATACGTTGTTACTTAGAATGATAACGTTTATCAAATATAGATCGTTGTATACCATATAGGTTGGTTGTCCTCATAATCAAGAAGTATTGAGACACTGATATGGCATGCAAGTGAGATATATAGGTATATATCTACACTAAACGTGACCAACTCTGGGGCTTTTCTCCTGTCAAGATTAGCTTTGATGGAATATGGGTATAAATATTCCTTTGATCTGAGATCACCACAGTGACTTTCAAGTAACTCATTGTATTTTGGTGTCAGACTATCTGAATTTTTAATTCAGTGGTGGAAGATTTTTAGGTATAGTTAAGTACTTATGAAGTCGGTGCATGTATCAAGATGGGATTGACCACTCCTGATTTCAGGAGCTATGTTCAATTATATTTTAATTTAGCAAAATCTTGGTCAGGATAGTCTTAGTGAGGAGTCATGGGATTAATTACTTTGAGACACGATATGGATATATTTTCTAGGATTGACAGTTTAATCCTGAGTCATTGATTACACAGAGATCATAGGGATGAATATACAGTAACCATATTCGCGTAGGTTCTGAATGTTATGATTGTGATTATTCAACCTATCCGGACGTCGGATACCATTACTAGATGGTTACTTCGATTAGTATAAAAATTGATTTCTATGCTACCGATTTAGGTTTGGACCTACGGAGTCACACACACTAGAAGTTCCTACCTGATCTGATGGCTGGTAAAGAATCTCACTCGACTGAAACTCTATGGTCAAGAGTTTCACTAGATTGGGACTCTTCAATCAGGGGTCCTACTGGGTTAGGACACTGAGTCTCAATGTCTGGGAGTCTGTGGTCAAGAGTCCTATTGGATTGGAACTCTTCGACCAAAAATCCCACAGCTCTGGGACTTTGAGTCCTACATGTCTGAAACTCTATGATTAAGAGTTGAAACTCCATAATCATGAGTTTCACTTATTTCGGACTCCGAGATCAAGAGTTCCACTGGTTTGGGACTCTTCGATCAAGAATTTTATTTTGATGGGACTCTGTTGTTCGGACACCCACTAGATTTGGACTCTAATTTTATAAGAGATTTTATTAGTGATTTGATCACTAATTAACTCAATTTGATTGAGTAATTATTTTTAGTCCAAGTCTAATTGAATTGGTTTTAGTTGGGTTTGATCCGATTAGCTCGTTGGTTGACCTAATCGCCGAGGAGGTTTGAATCCTGATTTGATCAAAGATTGAGCTTGATCAATTTTTAATTTTATTAGGATTTAATTGAGCCTAATTAAGCCTAAATGTGTTGGATATAAATTAATCTAATTGGGTCTAACCTATTTTGAATTGGTTGGTTCAATTGGTTCAAGTTTGAATTTCAAAGACTAGTTTGACTAGTCTTTTTTTCCTGCACCATTTAACCCATGCCTACTTAAAAATTTAATCTAATTCTCTCATGACTTATTTCCCATGCACAAAAGAGCTTTTGATCAGGTTTGCCATGTTCTAAATGGATAAGGTTTGGTTGTTATTTATTTTGATTTGAATGAGATTCAAATTTGGATAAAAAACAAATGCGCCATCCTTCTCTTATGCGACACTTTTGCTACATGAGAAAAGATTTCTCATGATTCCTTTCCATGCAAAAGAGGTTGTCACCCATCTTTTCTCACATCCCTAAGTGGATGGGATCAGGTGGTTTGAAGGTTGAATTCAAAATGAGTTTGAATTTGGCCTAACAAACAACCCAATCTTTCTCTCCACGCGGTGTCTACTCTCTTTGGTGCAAAATAAATAGGAAAAATTTTTGGGATGTGAGAGAATAGATCTAAGATTGAGAGAGGACTTCGATGAGCCTCCTGGTGCATGAGAAAAAAGTTTTAAAAAATTCTATGAGGTGAAAAAATAGAGAAAGGCTAGCGTAAGGTTTCAAGGTGTATTTGATCTAGTGTTTTGACCTAAGATTCGGAAATCTATTTTGTGAGCTATGAGTGTCGAAAGCCCACAAAACTTTATGGAAAACCTTCTCTACCTCTCTACTATATCTACCAGTAACTTAGAGTATCCATGAAGCCCATAGATAAAGATCGAAGGCATTCGATCAAAATAGCCCTTGAAAGACTTCGGTGTCGAGCTAGCACTCGCGTGGGAGCGGATTAGGATTAGAAGTCTCATGTAGATGATTCATTGAGGCCAGACACTTATGTGATTGTGTCATAACCAGCAAAACTCCTTGACAATGATCAGATTATGGTGATCAACTATTCGCAAAAAGATATTGTATTTTGAACACGTAGATGTAGTAAATAGTTCACTACATAGTTTTATTTTCAGATCTATTGATGTATGCATGCATGTTATATTTAGATCCTAATGTGTAGGGTTAAATAATTTGATATAATCAGTAGATAATTAATTAGATTAATTATTTTTTGCTGCTTCTTTGCTATTTTCAAAAAATTTTAAAAATAGCTTAGCAAATCCTGCACTATTTCCTTTAATTGATCGAAGCTAGGTTTCTTAAACATGATATGCTTGCATATTTAGATTAATAATTTAGATTTGATCTAAATATTAATCTAATAATTTGAGTAATTAGATCTAAAAAATTAAAATCTAGATCGCACGGACTGCAGGTTGTCTTGCTGTAGGATTTACCCTTTACAGTGAAAAGATTATTTTGGTACGTTGCTGATCTATATTATTAATCATAAAATTATTAAATTTGATCTAATATTTTTATGATCAAGTTATATTAGGCTTTAATCTAATTTATGAACATAAATGCATAATTAGATAAAGTTTGATTCATGATTTCTTGATTATGTAGTGTACATAGTTTCAAATTAAACCCTATAATTAGTATTATTTATGAATTGAGATGATTTAATGAGTCGACTCAATTAGTGAACAATGCTAAGTTGTAAAGAATCTTTTTAAATTAAAAAAATATTTTTGAAATATCGAATCCTAACCCTTAGCCCATAAACTTAATTAAAATTTAAGTATAATGATTTAGTATATAGAATTATGAATTAAGACTCTAAGTCATTAATTATAAACTTATGGGTTATTGGGTTAGATGAATTAGGTCCATAAATTAGGTTAGACCTAAGATTAGTTAAAAGATGGACTAATTTAGAGTAATTGATCAAATCTAATTAAATATTAATTTAGATTAGATCAAGAACTTTATAGACTCCATTATAATAGTTATAGTTGGTCAAGTCCATGCCTTTAACAAGAACCAAATGGACTTGATTCAAGACTACGCGGTCGAATCCAAAATTATTAGATTGATTAAATTAAAACTAATAAATCGGATGGTGTTTAAGATAAGTTTGGTAGTTTGACCAGTGATTTTTAATTGAAAGCTACTCGCATCGATTCGATCTTTGACGAGTTAATGGCATATCCCTTCCACTAATCTCGCTTATCTGGCCATTTTGGTAAGTCAGATTTTGATTAGATCACTTGATGATTCGAGCTCACCCATGTTTATTAGGTAAATCAATCTGACTGATTTAGGTGCTCCTATTGTCAGCTTAGATTAGATCTTTTTTCTGACTTGATGAAGTTAGTTGAAGGATCAAAATTGACTCGCTGAATTTTTTTAAATTGGTTAACTAAATCCTCTAAAATTATTAGGTTCTTAAAAATAAAATATTTATATAGATAACTAAATCATAGCCTCCCATTAAGTTGAATGATAATGGGTTCATTAGTATAATGATCATTGGAGGCCTAAAGGCCTGGTGATTATTGACTAACCAAATTATCATTCATAAAATGATAATTTAGTTAAGTCTTTTTGATGGTGGTTAGGTTGGCCAACCAAAGTTGGGCCTAATTATTTATTGGTTAGATAAGATCAAATGTGGTCATGTTAATGGTTGTACCTAATCGAATCATTTCAGTGGAGGCTAAAGCTTACTGATTAAGTTCATGGGGCAAAATCAATATTACTAGAAGTTATTTAGAGAAATAATTAATTTTGAATCTACCCATAGGTGTACATGGATTGACCAACCAAAGTTGGGCTCATGTGTAGTCTTTATGGATTTTAGTACCCACTAAGGAATTAAAGTAATTTCTCAAATTGAAGATAGAGGATACCAATTCATATAAAATAGTGGAAGAACTTTTAGATTAAAAGTTCAAATTTTTAGGATTAATAATTCATATACTAGTTAGGTTTGATTTTTTTTTTTTTTTTTTGTATAGATATAGCCACTAACCTATCGCTCCAATCATTATTAGACCATGATAAATTAATGAAATCCAACTACGATAGCTAGTATCGTAAGTTGAAAATCATCCTGGAGCATGAGCGGTGTTAGATATATGTGCCCTAGAAGCCAGAATTGGCTAACACTTGTAATACACTTCTAGGGGCAAAATTGTAATTTTGACTATAATCAATAAAATAGATTATTTTCTATCACACCTGTGTATTTAGTGTCTGTGATACATCCTTTGAGTTAATGGTAATGATAATTCATATTTTCAAGAGTTGAAAATTTAAGACATGAATAATCATTATTAACTCATAAACAGCTCCCGACCATAGGATCATCACGAGGATGGTGATTGATCCGGAAGGTTGGTGTACGATCGCTTCTCTTTAGTAGATGAGTCTTGAGTCTACGGTGTGGAGACACCGGAGCGAGAGTACAGGTACTCGTTAGAGAACGAGGGCACTGAGCGTGACCACCTCGAGTAGTCATTAGGGAGTCTACCTTCTCGTCAATGACTGACTCGATGCTGCAGTAGTGTGTCTGGTTCTTTGACCTGAGATGCATCGGCAGTTCACCTTGAGGGTGTTATAGTTTGACTACACCATTACTCGGTCTCCTAGCCATATGGAACCCTGAGGTGTATGTTGGCTATAGCATGTTCATTGTAGGAACTGGATTGCATCAAGATGGAATCTATCTACCTCGGTGGTAGAGGAGCAGCCCTATGATAATCATGAGAATCAAGTCCTGAAGCCCATGGCCATGGCAGAGTGAAATAATAGAAAGAGTTTCTATTTAGATTTTCACATTGGACTCGAATCGAATGATTACATCATATGACAGAGACTAGGGTTTGACGAGTTTACCTTAACCCTAATCTGATCGGGGCTCAAGATAGAAGAACTTAATCACACAGGTAGCTGCACCAAGAGGTTCGCATTCAGCTCTGATGGGTTGCCACCATATACTGCTAGGTGTCACTGGTGGATTTTGGGAGCAATTAGAATGATTTAGATGATCGATCATTCTAGCTGTTCGAATCAGAAGAGTTCTGATCCATCGAAAGGAGTTTCGATGATGTCGATGATAGAGATCATGACATATCCCATTACCATACAGAACTGAACCTAACTGGGTCACACAAACAAGGGTTTGAATCTGGTGATCATCAATTGAACTGATCTAGTTCAATTGATCTGAATGAGATTCAATTAGGTTCAAGGAAATCGTGCTAGCACTCGATTGAACCTAACGTTCTTCTTTTACTATCATAAATAAGTTGTCCTGACTGAGCCAAAGGAGTTTGTGCTCAATCAGAGGCCTTCATATGGTCTGACTGGAGGTTGTCCAAGTCAGAAAAGGTTGTCTTATTTTGTAAGACATTACCTGCCATTTTTGGTCACCTGCCATTTCTTGTTCTTTGACTTTGGTCAAAAGTCTACCTTTGACTGGTCAAACGTTGACCATTGACACTTTGACTTTTGACCACATGTCATGCACCTATTGGAGAGCTGGTGGGGCCTGTCCCCCTGCCAGAACCTGGCAAGGAGAAGGGCGCACGCCAAGGGTGGCGTGAGCCCAAGTTGGAGGCGCCTAGGAGTCCTTGTTGGACAAGGACTCCATCTCCTTTTTGGATTCCAATTAGAGTTCTTCTAAGAACCAACTTTGACTGGTCTTAGGCACCCTCTAAGGAGGAATCCAGGGGTCTCTATTCCCACCAATCAGATTTAGATCTGATTTCACAAAGGGTTGTGATTGATTGGGAGGAAGAGGAGTTGGATCACGCTTAGTCTATAAATAAGACCCTGCGCCCAACTCAGATTCTATGCTAAAACGAAATTCAATAGAGATTTCCCACGCCCCAAGGCTGCCTCTCCCCTCTTCCTCCATGCCTAAACTTCTCCTCCTTCTCCTCTCCATGTCCAAAAGGGTTTTGGACTTAGGTTGGTGCGATTCCAGATCAAAGAAAGGCGATCAAAAGAAGAAGGCTGCGCTGCTGCAAAGGACGACTGCTGATCTTCAAAAGAGTTTTGAAGATCCTTCAGATCAGATCCAGATCTGATTTTTGGAGGCGTGATAGAGAAGAAGAGGATCTCTAGATCCAACCCGAGTGGATACCGGTAGAGGCCAGGCGCTTGCGTGGCTAGATCCAGAACCTTCCGCTGCAATCAGGATCATCTACAGGGTAATAGGATTACCCAAATCAGGTAAATTAAATTTGATTTAATTTATCTTATTTTATTTTATTTATTAAAATAATAAGAATCAGATCTAAAATATATCAAGATCTGATTGAGATCAAGAAAAAATTTTTGAAATATATCTCTTGATCTGATCAGATCTGAACGAACCTGGACCGAAAAATCAGGATTTCCCTTCAACTGGTATCAGAGCCATGGTTCTAAATTATTTAGATCTAATTTTAATTTTATTTTAATTAAAAAATAAAGTGATTTTAGATGTCACATGAGATGTGATCAGATCTAAAATCAAAAAAATTAAAATTAAATGATTTGGATCTAAGATTAAGAAGATATGCATGACTAGTTCTAGAATAGAATAGTTCTATAGAATAGTTTTGCATGTCTTTGATTTAATCTGATTAAATCATATTTTAGATCTTCTTATTTACTATTTTCTGATATTATAAGTGTTATAATAACATCTGATAAATAGCAAATAAAAATTATTTAATTTTAAATATCATATGAGATATGATTAGATGCATGTCTAGACTAGTTGTAGAATAGTTCTACATAATTATCTAGATTAGAATTTATTTTGATTAGATCAATTTAAATCTAATTTTTTAGATTATTATGAGATAATTTAGATCTAAAAACATGCATGATTTGATACATGAGATGTATGCAAAATATGCCATGATTAGATCTAAATTTGTATATGAGATATATGATATAGATCTATAACTGTTTTGTAGATTTACATGTTCCTGATTAAGGCGTTCCTCTTGGCCGTCCGGTCATAAGAACGAAGAAGGGTTTAAAGGCCCTCTCTTCCCATTCGATGGGGTGTTCTTATGATGTGTAGGGGTGCTGCGTGTTCGTCCTTAATCAGAAACCCAAAACTTACTTTCTGCAAAACCCTAGATCCTGAAACCCTAGGATTTATTGTGCATATTTTGTTTATGAACCCAACTTAATTAAGAATTAAGTTTATGGAATATTAATTAGGTCTAAAATTGAGAATTTCAGATCTAAGACATATTCATAATACTGGGTTCGGGCTTGGGTAGCTCAATTAGGTCTAAGCGGTTGATCAAACCGAATCAAGAGTTGGTTAGATGGGATCAACAATGCTTAAATTGACCAGCCTAATAGGATTAAGTCTGGGTCAAGATCGAGTCACGATCAAGCAAGACCTAATTAGGCTCAGAGGTTAGAGTCTGGATTGTAGGCTAACCCAATTGGTTCTGACTCAACAATTTGGTGTCTAAGGTAAGTTTGGCATATACGACCGACTGGATTTTTAATTGGAAGCTACTCGACCTGAATGCATTCTTGTGCGAGTTAATGGCATATTTCCTTCCACCGATCTCACTTACCTGGCCATATCTGTTGACACAGTTCTGATCTGAGGTGGTCAATAATCCGAGCTAACCCATGCCACTAGGTTAGTCATAATTGTTATGACTAAGCCAAGTCTAGTTTAATGAGACCTGAATCAATTCTTCCTAAGAAAAGATTAAGTCTGAGGTCTTCCACCATTGTAGATGTGCGGGCCCTTCCCGGGGTTGATTGTTCTCGGCTGGATACAGTGGCTCAGTTGCACCGGGAAGATGCAACCATGTCTATTAGGCATTGGATGCTATGGGCTGGAGGATGAGTTGGGCTCAATATTTCGGATACGGTGAGAGACTCAATTAGGAACCCAGTCTATGCAAATGGTGGGTCTGACTTAACTAAGGAGTGGATCAATATTCCGGATATGGTGAGATTCATGAATTAGAGACCAAGTTTGGGTGCACCATGATTAGAGAATCATTGAACAAGAGTTGTTCACTCATTGGCTAACCCATCACCAATAACTGTTAGGTGAGGTGATGAGTCAGTTGGTGAGACCGCACCACCCACTAGAAATCATTAATCGTGGAGATTTTCGCATCTCTACAGAGGGAGTGTAGGGATCCGAGAAAATAGTGGGAGCTAATTTGTTTAAAAATAAAATTCCTAAACAAATTGGTCAAGTCAAAATTACAGTATCTAACTAGAATCTTTGACTCTCTACAGGAAAATGTCTGCGTCCAACCCATTGGCACGTATCCTGGACACACATAGACTGACTGGACCCAATTATAAAGATTGGCTCAGGAACTACAAAATTATTTTGGGTTCCGAGAAGTTAACCCATGTTTTGGACCAGGACCCTCCCACCTTACCAGCTCGTCCATCCACTGAACAGAGAGCGTCTCTGGAAAAAATGGATTGACGAAGATAATAAGGCCAGATACTACATGTTGGGCTCGATGTCTGATGAGCTCCAGCGCCAACATGAAGATATCGGGACTGCTCGCCAAATGTTGGCTCACCTGCAGGAGATGTTTGGTGAACAGAGTCGCGCAGCCAAATATCAAGTCACAAAATGACTTTTTAAGGCTAAGATGCGTGATGGGCAGTCAGTCCAAGATCACTGTCTGACAATGATCAAGGACATGGAAGAGCTTGAGAAGCTCGGTGTGAAGTTGGACTTGGATCTGCTGCAGAACGATATTATTCTGCAATCCTTGACTGATGCATATGGGCAATTCATCATGAATTACCACATGCATAAACTTCAAAATTCCTTGGCCGAGTTGATGAATATGCTGGTTACCGCTGAGCTTTCTATGAAAGGTTCTAAAGGCTCAGTTCTTGCTATGGAACGGACTTCTTCCAAAAGAAAGTCTTATGGAAAGAAAAAGAAGTCTGTGAAAAAGCAAAAGGTGGAAGGATCAAAGAAGAAGAAGGCAGAATCGAAGAAAAAGGCCGATGGCAAAGGAAAAGTGTTTCCATTGCAACAGCGACGGCCATTGGAAAGCGGAACTGCCCTACTTACCTGGCCACCCTGAAGAACAAGAAGGAAGGTCCTTCTGGAGGTATGCTCGTTATTGAGTCTAACCTTACGATTTCTTCTGCATCCAGTTGGGTGCTTGACTCTGGTTCTAGTGCTCATCTGTGCACTTCTATGCAGGGTCTTGAGGATAGCAGGAGGCTGAGGGATGGAGACATGATCCTACGCGTCGGTAATGGAGCAAGAGTTGCTGCAGTAGCCGTGGGAACATACCCTCTTCGATTACCATCTGGTTTAGACTTAGTTTTAAAAGACTGTTATTATGTGCCTGCAGCTAGCAGGAATTTGATTTCTGTTTCATGCTTAGCACAAGAAGGTTATGTGATCACCTTCTTTAAGGACCATTGTAACATTCTTTATGAAAGAAATAAAATTGCAAATGGTTTCCTTGTTAATGGTCTTTATCAGTTGCATATTGATGTACCTATTTTAACTATCGAGCAAAACGTGAATGCCAAACGACCTAGGGATAGTCCAAACGACAGATATCTATGGCACCTGAGATTAGGTCATATAGCAGAAGATAGGATCAACAAATTGGAGAAAAATGGGCTATTGAGTCCATTGACTTTGAGTCATATCCAACTTGTGAATCCTGTCTTCAAGGCAAAATGACTAAACTCCCTTTTGTTGGACATGGGGAGAGGGCCACAGATCTCCTTGCCCTAGTACATACTGATGTGTGCGGCCCATTTGATGTGCCGGCTAGAGGCAATTTTGTCTACTTCATTACCTTTACCGATGATCTGTCTAGGTATGGGTATGTGTATCTTATGAGACACAAGTCTGAAGCCTTTTGAAAAGTTCAAAGAATTCAGACATGAAGTAGAAAAACAAACTGGAAAACCCATTAAGGTTCTTCGATCAGATCGAGGAGGTGAATACCTTAGCCGGAAATTCCTAGACTATCTCAAGGAAAATGGCATAGTCTCTCAATGGACTCCACCAGGAACACCTCAACTCAACGGGGTTTCAGAACGGAGAAATCGGACTCTATTGGATATGGTTCGATCCATGATGAGCTTCACAGACCTCCCTGATTTTCTTTGGGGACACTCATTATTAACTTCAATCTATTTACTGAATAGGGTTTCCTCTAAAACCGTTCCTACCACACCGTATGAGATATGGCATGGTAAGAAACCAAGTCTGAGTCATCTCAGAATTTGGGGTTGTCCGGCTTCATGTCAAAAGACAACAAGCGGACAAGTTAGAGTTTAGGTCCTTCAGAGCTCGATTCATAGGATATCCTAAAGAGTCATTAGGATACTATTTCTACATTCCAGAAGACCACAATGTGATTGTGAGTCGACATGCCATATTTCTTGAAAAATAGTTTATTCAAGATAGCGGCATTGGAAAGCAGATTAAGCTTGATGAGAAAGTCTCACAAGTAGAAACGAGCTAAGGACCAATTGGAACCAAATCAGGTTGAGCCAATAAGAACACTACCTCCTCCACCTCGTAGATCGGAAAAGAGTTTTCCGTCCCCCTGAAAGATACTTAGGTATTATTTCAGAGGATGTAGAGAAAATGTTCCTCGTAGGTAATGGTGCTCATGGTGATGATCCCAAAACCTACAACGAGGCGATATCAGATATCGACTCCGAGAAATGGCTTAGAGGCAATGCAGTCAGAAATTGACTCGATGCACTCAAACCAAGTCTGGACCTTGGTAGATCCACCAGAAGGTATAGTACCTATTGGGTGTAAATGGATCTTCAAGAGAAAGATTGGTGCAGATGGGAATGTGGAGACATTCAAGGCTAGACTGGTGGCAAAAGGTTATAGTCAACGCGAAGGCATTGACTATCAGGATACCTTTTCCCCAGTAGCTATGCTAAAATCCATCCGCACATTGCTTGCTGTTGCAGCCTATTTCGATTATGAAATATGGCAAATGGACGTGAAAACGGCATTCCTAAATGGATATCTTGAGGAAGATATCTATATGGAACAGCCGCTAGGTTTCACATCCAGTGATACTGATCACAAGGTTTGCAAGCTGCAAAGGTCCATATATGGACTTAAGCAAGCATCTCGGAGCTGGAACACTCGTTTCAATGATGTGATCAAAAAGTTTGGTTTCATCAAAAATGAAGAGGAACCATGTGTTTTCAAAAGGGTCAGTGGGAGCGCTGTTGTCTTCCTCGTATTGTACGTGGATGACATCCTCCTTATTGGGAATGATATTCCCATGTTGACATCAGTCAAGATGTGGTTGTCCAAGGAATTCTCCATGAAAGACCTAGGTGAAGCATCCTTTATTCTAGGAATTAAGGTCTATAGGGATAGACCGAATAGGATGCTAGGACTTTCACAGAAGATGTACATAGAGGAAGTACTAAAGAGGTTTAGTATGGAAAACTCTAAGAGGGGATTAATACCCTTCAGACATGGTATTCATCTTTCCAAGAAGATGTGCCCCAGCACACCTGAGGAAATAGAACGCATGAGCAAGATCCCTTATGCTTCTGCAATAGGGAGCCTCATGTATGCCATGCTATGTACACGACCTGATATAGCCCATGCTGTGAGTGTCACAAGCAGATATCAGTCAAATCCAGGTGAAGAACACTGGACTTCTGTGAAATGTATCCTTAAGTACTTGAGAAGAACTAAGGATATGATGTTGGTCTTTGGTAATGGAGAACTCCAAGTTCAGGGATACACAGACTCGGACTTCATGTCCGATATAGATGATCGAAAGTCGACATCTGGCAGACTGTTTGTGCTGGAAGAGTTCCAAGCAAACGGTGATACCACCTCATCCGCGATTACCTCAAAAAGGTTACGTTGAGGTCAAGAGAGTCAACTCCACAGATAATGTGGCAGACCCACTTACAAAGCCGTTGGGCCAGCAGAAGATCGAAGCCCACCTTGAGAAGATGGGACTTAGACTTGTAGCCAATTGGCTTTAGGACAAGTGGGAGATTGTTAGATATATGTGCCCTAGAAGCCAGAATTGGCTGACACTTGTAATACACTTCTAGGGGCAAAATTATAATTTTGACTATAATCAATAAAATGGGTTATTTTCTATCACATATGTGTATTTAGTGTCTGTGATACATCCTTTGAGTTAATGGTAATGATAATTCATATTTTCAAGAGTTGAAAATTTAAGACATGAATAATCATTATTAACTCATAAACATGCTCCCGACCATAGGATCATCACGAGGATGGTGATTGATCCGGAAGGTTGGTGTACGATCGCTTCTCTTTAGTAGATGAGTCTTGAGTCTACGGTGTGGAGACACCGGAGCGAGAGTACAGGTACTCGTTAGAGAACGAGGGCACTGAGCGTGACCACCTCGAGTAGTCATTAGGGAGTCTACCTTCTCGTCAATGACTGACTCGATGCTGCAGTAGTGTGTCTGGTTCTTTGACCTGAGATGCATCGGCAGTTCACCTTGAGGGTGTTATAGTTTGACTACACCATTACTCGGTCTCCTAGCCATATGGAACCCTGAGGTGTATGTTGGCTATAGCATGTTCATTGTAGGAACTGGATTGCATCAAGATGGAATCTATCTACCTCGGTGGTAGAGGAGCAGCCCTATGATAATCATGAGAATCAAGTCCAGAAGCCCATGGCCATGGCAGAGTGAAATAATAGAAAGAGTTTCTATTTAGATTTTCACATTGGACTCGAATCGAATGATTACATCATATGACAGAGACTAGGGTTTGACGAGTTCACCTTAACCCTAATCTGATCGGGGCTCAAGATAGAAGAACTTAATCACACAGGTAGCTGCACCAAGAGGTTCGCATTCAGCTCTGATGGGTTGCCACCATATACTGCTAGGTGTCACTGGTGGATTTTGGGAGCAATTAGAATGATTTAGATGATCGATCATTCTAGCTGTTCGAATCAGAAGAGTTCTGATCCATCGAAAGGAGTTTCGATGATGTCGATGATAGAGATCATGACATATCCCATTACCATACAGAACTGAACCTAACTGGGTCACACAAACAAGGGTTTGAATCTGGTGATCATCAATTGAACTGATCTAGTTCAATTGATCTGAATGAGATTCAATTAGGTTCAAGGAAATCGTGCTAGCACTCGATTGAACCTAACGTTCTTCTTTTACTATCATAAATAAGTTGTCCTGACTGAGCCAAAGGAGTTTGTGCTCAATCAGAGGCCTTCATATGGTCTGACTGGAGGTTGTCCAAGTCAGAAAAGGTTGTCTTATTTTGTAAGACATTACCTGCCATTTTTGGTCACCTGCCATTTCTTGTTCTTTGACTTTGGTCAAAAGTCTACCTTTGACTGGTCAAACGTTGACCATTGACACTTTGACTTTTGACCACATGTCATGCACCTATTGGAGAGCTGGTGGGGGCCTGTCCCCCTGCCAGAACCTGGCAAGGAGAAGGGCGCACACCCAAGGGTGGCGTGTGCCCAAGTTGGAGGCGCCTAGGAGTCCTTGTTGGACAAGGACTCCATCTCCTTTTTGGATTCCAATTAGAGTTCTTCTAAGAACCAACTTTGACTGGTCTTAGGCACCCTCTAAGGAGGAATCCAGGGGACTCTATTCCCACCAATCAGATTTAGATCTGATTTCACAAAGGGTTGTGATTGGTTGGGAAGAAGAGGAGTTGGATCACAGCTTAGTCTATAAATAAGACCCTGCGCCCAACTCAGATTCTATGCTAAAAGAAATTCAATAGAGATTTCCCACGCCCCAAGGCTGCCTCTCCCCTCCTTCCTCCATGCCTAAACCTTCTCCTCCTTCTCCTCTCCACGTCCAAAAGGAGTTTTGGACTTAGGTTGGTGCGATTCCAGATCAAAAGAAAGGCGATCAAAAGCAAGAAGGCTGCGCTGCTGCAAAGGACGACTGCTGATCTTCAAAAGGAGTTTTGAAGATCCTCCAGATCAGATCCAGATCTGATTTTTGGAGGCGTGATAGAGAAGAAGAGGATCTCCTAGATCGAACCTGAGTGGATACCGGTAGAGGCCAGGCGCTTGCGTGGCTAGATCCAGAATCTTCCGCTGCAATCAGGATCATTTACAGGGTAATAGGATTACCCAAATTAGGTAAATTAAATTTGATTTAATTTATCTTATTTTATTTTATTTATTAAAATAATAAGAATCAGATCTAAAATATATCAAGATCTGATTGAAATCAAGAGAAAATTTTTGAAATATATCTCTTGATCTGATCAGATCTGAACGAACCTGGACCGGGAAATCAGGATTTCTCTTCAAGCGGATCCTTTATATGGTAATAGATCCAGCATCTGAGGAGCCAGCCCTGAATGCTAGGAGAGCGGTCTAAGACACTTATCAAAAGTGGCTCAATGACCGCACCACCGTTTGATGTATAATGCTGGCGACAATAAATGATGAGTTTAATCATAGGTTTGAAAATACTCAGTCACAGGAGATGCTTCAAATGTTGAATGACTCATTTGGCATGTCGGACAATATTGAAAGGCATAAAATAAGTTATGCCATTTTCAATGCTCGGATGAGAGATGGAGCCTCAGTCATCGATCATGTATTGTACATGATCGAGATGATTGAGCGTCTTAGCAAGTTGGGCTTTTTCTTGCACGAGTAGCTTGGTAAGGATGCGATCCTTAATTCTTTGCTCAAGTCCTTCCTCCCCTTTCTAACTCATTTTAGAATGACAAAGCCTGCAGTAAACTACCATGGCTTGTTGGGGTTGCTGCAGAACTTTGAGAAGCATCACCAACTTCATAGGGAGATGGTGAATGTATCGTCACCCCTTTAAGAAAGGGAAGAAGAACAAGAAAAAGAAAAATAAGAAGGTGCTGCTGCATGCTGCGATGTTTGCATATGGTCAGACTAAGAAGCGCTTGCCTGACCATAGCTAGGTAGATTGATTCTTCTGCAAGAAGTAGGAGCACTGAAAGAGAAACTATCCTCTATACATTGCCTTTCTAGATCTGAATAGGCCGAGGAAGAAGCAAGTGGTTGTAATCAATTCAAATAAAGTGGTTGTAACCAATTCTAGCTTTAGGAATCATAAACCTTGTAATCAATTCAAATAAAGTTATTCTTAATAAATGTCATTATTGTCCAACTTTCTTATTGAATGCCATTTTTGTTGGCCTTTTGGCCATGAATGGTTTTAAAATATCAATAATTTTTTTTTATAATATCATTTTGAATGGTGTTATAATTTTGATTGGACAATTGAATAACAAAATTTATTTACTTTCTATACCTATTAACGTGGTTCAATCCTCCAGTAAACATCTTATAATTAGTGATGTATCTAATGTCTACGTTTGGCACTGTAGACTAGATCATATTAGCAAGAATAGAATTAACAGATTAGCTCAAGAAGAAATTCTTGAGGTTAGTAATTGTGAGTCATTTTCGATCTGAGTTCTATCTTCTTGGTAAGATGACCAAGTCACCTTTTGTTGAAAAAATAAATGAGCCAATGAACTCCTGAGTCTAGTACATTCGGATGTATGTGGACCCATGAGCTCAAGTATCTGAGATGGATATTTCTACTTCATAATCTTCACAGATGACCTATCGAGGTATGGGTACGTCTATTTAATGAAGCATAAGTCAGAATCATTTAAAATGTTCAAACTATTTCGAAATGAGGTAGAAAAATAAACTAGAAAAAATATTAAAACTCTTCAATTTAACTAAGGGGGTGAGTACCTTTCCAATGAGTTTCTGACATATCTTGGAGAGAATGGGATTCTCTTTCAATGGACCCCTCTTGGAACACCACAACATAATGGTGTGTTTGAAAGGAGAAATCGAATCCTATTGGACATGATTCGATCCATGATGGGATTTGCTAATTTGTCAATCTTTCTATGGGGATATGCGCTCGAGTCAGCTTGTTACATTCTAAATAGAATTTTGTGTAAATCTATTAATAAAATATCATATGAGATATGGACAGGGCGTAAGCTAATACTTTCACACCTTAGGGTTTGGAGGTGTCTGACTTATGTCAAATATTTGATAACAGACAAGCTCGGACCTAGGTCTGATAAGTATAATTTTATAGGTTACTCAAAAGAAATCAAAGGATACTACTTCTACCTTGCTGATGAGCAAAAAATGTTTGTCAGCCTTAAGGCAGCCTTTTTAGAAAAGAAGTTCCTTGGTGAAGGAACTAATGCCTCTAAGGTCGAACTTGATGAAGTACGATAGGTAGAAGAACGGACATAAGTTGTTGAACCTGAGCTAGATCTGAGTAGATTAGATCTAGAACCTATTGTAGATGCACCCTTAAGGTGATCTGGTTGAGTACCACGTTAACCGGTCAGATACTATGGTTTTTTGATTCGGGATGGGGAGCCTATCAAACTCGATGAGAATGATCAAGACCCAATCACCTATATGGATGCAATGCAGAGATCTGACTCTGAGAAATGGTTTGAGGCCATGAAATCTAAGATGAAATTCATGAAGATCAATGATGTATGGACATTGGTTGACCCACCTAAAGGGATAAAACCCATAAGATGTAAGTGGGTCTTCAAAAGAAAAAGAGGCACAGATGGAAAGGTGGAGACCTATAAAGCTCATTTGATTGCCAAAAAATATCATCAACGTTATGGTATTGACTATGATGAGACGTTCTCTCTTATGGAAATGCTTAAATCTATTTGGATAATGCTTGCCATAGCTGTCCATCTGGACTATGAAATCTGGCAGATGAATGTGAAAATAGTTTTTCTGAATGGAGAGCTGGATGAAGAGGTGTATATAATATAACCAGAAGATTTCATGTTCATAGATGAGTCTAAGGTGTGTAAGCTTCAGAGATCCATTTATGAACTAAAGCAGACATCTCGGAGCTGGAACATACGATTTGATAGAACAATCAAAATGTATGACTTCGTTAAGAATGAAGAGGAGCCCTACATATACAAATAGATTAATGGTCCAGCAATAGTATTCTTAGTATTATATGTGGATGACATTTTCTTAATCGAGAATGATGTCCCTGCATTATAAGAAATAAAGATCTGGCTTTCATCATAATTCTTCATGAAAGATCTGGGAGAAGCTTCCTACATCCTAGGGATGAAGATCTATAGGGATAGATCTAAAAGGTTGCTTGGATTGTCCCAATCTACGTACATTGATACTGTACTAAAATGGTTCAGCATGTAGAATTTCAAGAAAGACTATCTACCGATAGGCCATGAAATTTTTCTTTCAAAGAGGGATTGTCCAACAACACCTCCAGACAGAGAGCGTATGAATAGAATATCAAATGCTTCTACAGTGGATTCTATAATGTACGCCACGATATGTACGTGATCAGATGTGGCATACTCACTAGGTGTAGTGAGTAGATACCAATCTAATCTAGAGGAAAATTACTAGAAAGTTGTTAAAACCATCCTAAAGTATTTAAACAATACTAAGAACCAGTGGCTTGTATATGGTGAATCGGACTTAAAACTTATGGGGTTCATAGACTTCAATTTTCAATTTGTTCATGATGATAGCAAGAGTGTGTCGGGATATATATTTATCCTTAATGGTGGGGCCATCTATTGAAAGAGTTTCAAGTAGCACACTATGATCAATTCAGATTGCGAGGTGGAGTATGTCGCTACATCAGATGCTGCCAAAGAAACGGTATGGCTAAGAAAATTTATTACCAAGCTCGGAGTAGCATCCTCTCTTGATGGTCCAGTTTTGCTCTATTACGACAGCTCTATAGCCATTGCTCAAATGAAGAAACCAAAGGCATACCAGCGGACGAAGTATATTCTACACTGCTATCATCTTGTCCGAGAGATTATGGATCGAGGTGACGTCGACATTTAGAAGATTGATGAAAAGAAGAACCTGACCGACCCATTCACTAAAGCTATTGTGGTGAAGGAGTTTGACGATGTTAAGTCAAAGATAGGTATTAGATACTACATCAATTGACTTTAGTCTAAGTGAAAGATTGTTGGGAATGTGTCCTAAAGCCAATCATCAGTTTGTTGATGGTTGAGCCATATATATATAATTATATATGAATTATAAATTAATAAAAGTTTTTTTTATATTTTTCATCATAAATTTTATTATCTTCTAATGAACTCTTGTGTTGTGATGAAATCCTTAGGACTATCTAGATTCGATAAAGGAGGATTTATTGTTTAGTCCTTAAATAGTTCATGACTAAATGATACGTTGTTACTTAGGATGACAATGTTCATTAAGTATAGATCGTTGTGTATCATATAGGTTGGTTATCCTCATAATCAAGGAGTATTGAGATATTGATATGGCATGCAAGTGAGATGTATGGGTACATCTACACTGAACATGACCAACATCAGAGTTTTTTTCCAATCAAGATTAGCTCCGATGGAATATGGGTATTAATATTCCTTCGATCTGAGATCACCACGGTGACTTTCAAGCAACTCACTATGTTTTGGTGCCACACTATCTAAATTTCTAATTCAATGATGGAAGATTTTTGGGCACAGTCAAGTACTTATAGAGTCGGTGTGTGTGTCAAGATGGGATTGACCACTTTTGATTTTAGGAATTATGTTTAATTATATTTTAATTTAGCAAAATCTTGGCCAGGATAGTCTTAGTGAGGAGTCACGGGACTAATTGCTTTGAGATATGATATGGATGTATTTTCTAGGGTTGACAGTCTAACCCTGAGTCATCCATTACACAGAGATCAAAGAGATGAATTATACGGTAACCATATTCACGTAGGTTCTGAATGTTGCGGTTGCGATTACTCGACCTATTTGGATATCGGGTACCATTACTAGATGGTCACTTTGATTAGTACAGAAATTAATTTCTGTGCTATCGGCTTAGGTTTGGACCCGTAGAGTCAAATACGCTAGAGGTTCCTACCTAATCTGATGGCTGGTGAAGAGTCCCACTTGACTGAGACTCTGTAGTCAAGAGTCTCACTGGATTGGGACTCTTCGATCAGGGGTCCTACTAGGTTAGGATACTGAGTCTCAATGTTTGAAAGTCTATGGTCAAGAGTCCCATTAGATTGGGACTCTTCGACCAAGAGTTCAAACAGAGACATCCATGACATAATCTAACTAGGGTGTGTATATTCAACTTACCTTAAGTTTTTGCAACGAATTGCATAAGACCATTGGTATCTAATACCCAAGTAGTAGAATTACATACAAAAAAATTTTAAGGTGTTATCATATAACGTCTTTAATAAGCAACTTTTGCTTCTTTCTCTTGTTCAGCCTGTGGTGGTCAAGGAAAGCAAGACAAATCTTCTTTCTATGATTCTGTTTCAGACATTAGAAGTACTATGCTTGATTTGGGTTAACCTTGGACTAATTATTTTGACTAGGCTCAAAAACCCCAATACGAATCCATTCATACTATTGAACCAATATTCAACTTTCGATACTGATTATCGAAATTGGGTCCATACGTCTTCACTGTCTAACAGTGATAGGAGCAATTAGGATTTAGCTTTAATAGAGAATAATGATCTATTATATGTGAATCATTTTAAGCCTAAAGATTTGAACTTTAGTCTAAAAGTTCTTCCACTATTTTATTCAAACTAGTAGCCTCTACCTCCAATTCGAGGAATTACTTTAATTCCCTAGTAGGTACTAGAATCCACATAGGCTGTACACAAGTCCAACTTTGGTTGGCCCACCCATGTACATCTAAGGGTAGGTTTATAACCAATTATTTCTCTAAATAATTTTTAGTAATTTTAATTTTGCCCTAGGTTCTGATCAGTTGGCTTTGGCCTTCTCAGAAAAGGATCCATTTAGGTCCAACCATTAACATGACCATACTTGGCGCAGCCAATCAATAAATGATCAGGCCCAACTTTGGTTGGTCAACTCAACCACCATTAGAGAGACACATCCAAGTCGTCATATGATGGATCATAATTCCATTAGTCAATAAGCACTAGGCCTTTGGGCCTCCAATGATTATTGAGTTAATGAACCCATTATCAAACACCTTAATGGAAGGCTATGACTCCATTATCTAATAATTTTAGAGAATTTAAATTATTAATGATTTAAGGATAGAAAGGATATGGACCAATTTGCACCCACTAACTTCACCAAGTCAAGTCCTTCCATCGACTTTGCAAGTCACTGATGAGGATTAGGATCAATTACGGTCCATGGGCACTTAAATCAGTCTCACTGATTTTCTATGTGACATGGGTTAGCATGAATCAATGAGCAATCTAATCAAAAACTTGATTAACCACATTGGCCAGGTAAGTGAGATCGGTGGAAGGGTCTGCCAAGGCTTGCCTTAGACACTATCAAAAATGGCCAGGTAAGTAAGCTACCAATTAAAAACCATCGATCTGGGATGTCAGACTTACCTTAGACACAAATTGGTTTGTCAATTTTGATTTGGTCTGCCTAAAGACTCAGGCTCGACCACTGAGCCACGATCATCATCCATTTGTTAGATGTATGGACTTTGAATAACTACAACTATTAAAGTAATCTATAGAAATGACGTAATCTTAATTAACTATTAATTAGGTTTGATCAATTTCTTAATTATGTCCATATTTAATCTAACCCTAGATCCAACCCAGTTAAGGATCTGATCAAAGCAAACCCATTTTTCTTTAACCTATGTATTATGAAATTATCTTAGGATCTTCAAATCACAAACCTAGATCTTAAACAATCACTTAATTCTCAATTAAGTTTAAGTCTTATAGGTTTAGGTTTATGAAATCTCAGAACTAGTTTCTGATTTTATTGTTTAAAATATTTTCAAATTGTATTGAATCATATTCAATACATAGTTTTAGATCTGATTTATTTCATTGTTTAGATCATATCCTAAGATTTCAAATCTAGAATTTTATAGAAAGTAAGTTCATGATTTAATTTCTATAAAATAAATATGTCATACATATACATTCTAGATTCAAAATAAAAATTACATATCAATATATGCAATAAGAGGATTAGATCTAAACATAAAACACATCATGTGGATCAGATCATAAACCATTTAAAATTAGATTTAAAATTTAAAAATAAATCATAAATTATTTTATATCTCATCTAACATATTTATGATTTATGTTTCTCGGATCAGCACATACTAGGATAATCTTTCCACTGTAAGGGGTAAACCTTACAGCATGACAATCTTATGGTAGTATGTGCAATCGTGATATTATTTAGATCTAATCTAAATAATCTAAAATAGATCTAATATCTATTAAATTTTAAATTTAAATTAAAAAATTAAATCATAAATTTTCTTAGATCTAATCTAAATAATTCATGATTTTGATTTAAATCAACACATACTAGGACAACCTTTTCATTGTAAGGGGTTAACCTTACAACAAGACAACTTTATGGTAGTATGTGTGATCTTTAATTAACTTTAATTTTTAGATTTAATCTAAAACATACATAAACATGTTATAATAGAACCTAAATGCTCTGATATTGCTGATAGAAAACATGCAGGGTTTCATGCATAGATTTCAAAATTTTTCGAAATGTAGAGCGGCGAAAGATAGATTAAACTATTTAATCTACAATATAATCAAATTATAAAACTCTACATCAAGGATCTATAACATATTATGATGCACATATAAATCTAAAATTAAATTAATCATAAGTGGTATTGATCATATCAAAATCTAGATCTAGAATAATTCTAGATCTAATCCTAGATCACATCTAGGTCACCAAGAGATTAGATCTCTTACCTTTACGTGGGTCGAGAACTCTATGATTGAATCTGTTGTTGTCTTTAGAGCCACACATGCATCCAACCCCTACAGGTGATCCACACGAACCTACAATATAGATCGGAGGTTCATCGAACGAAGATCTGCTTGAAGTGCTAGCTTCTCATGGATCCCTCCTGATGGTTAATCAAATACATGTTCTTCAGATCTTTTGGACAATCCAAGAGATAAAGAACATAAGGAGCAATGAGGAAGAAATTTAATCCTTGGATCTCCTATAAATTAGAAAATAAAAAGACATATGGAAAAAACTCTAGGAGAAGATAAATCTTCTCCTTTAGGACATCAACAATTGATGTTCTGAAAATACCTCTATGCTAGGATCAGAGGAGACCTTCTCCTCTAATTTTTTTTCTAATTTTCTAGATATCACACCCTCAGATTTTTCTCATAAAAATTTTATAAATAAAATTAAGAAGAAGGGCTCTCAAGGAAACCCTAAGAGAAGACCTTTTTCTCTTCTTCTTCTTGCATCAAGACATGATCAGATCATATCCAAAAAGGATCACCATGCTCCAACACCTTGGAGCACAGATTCCATGCTCTCTTTCTCTCTCTCTCTCTCTCTCAGATATTTATCATATAAAAATCACATAAAATAATAAAGAAGAAGATACTCAAAAGAAAATAAAGAGAAGATAATCTTCTCTCACCTTTGTGCCTTCATGACATCAATGATTGATGTCCAGATGACGATCTTTTCTCAAGGGATCTTGGTACCATCTTTCCTCAAGCCCTTCATCTCTCTTTCTCAAATTTTTATCATATAAAAATCATAAAGAAAATAGAAAGAGAGAAGTATAAAAGAAAAATATAAGAGAAGACAATCTTCTCTTACCTTGTCTCTTCAAGATATCAACCTTTGATGTCTTAATTGAGGACTCTTCTCCAAAAATCTTGGCACCAAAAATCCTCCATGCCTTCTCCTCCTTCTCCTCTATTTTTTTATGATTTTTTTAGGATTTTTTACATCCTTAAATCATCTTATAAGAGATATCCACCTTTTATTGCAAGACTAGATCAAAACCTAGTCAAAGAAGGACTTCTATGGGGCATCCAACTCTTGGACGCCCCTCCCACTTATTTTTTTTGTGTAACCACTGATTCTTATGCACAAAAACAAGGAAAAAAGAGCTGAATAAGATAGAGAGGCATGGGTAGAGTTGGCACATAAGGGAGGGAGGAGTTTGGATCAAAGAAGACTCTTCCAAGTAGAAAATAATTTCTAACTTCCTTCTAATTTTGACCAAGTCAAATTTAAATCCAATTTCTGAGATAATGGGATATGAAAAATCATTTCTTATGTATGAAAATCATATAAAAAAATTTAGAATTAAAATATAGTGTGGGCTTTCTTAGGCACAAGTGAAAGAGAGAGAGTCCCAGTCCAATTAGGACTCCTCTTATTTGACCAAGTCAAAATTATTTTAAATCTAATTTAAATTTTATTTAAATTAGATTAAATATAATCCAATTAAAAATGATTCTAGTTTAAATAAAAATCTAATTAAATTAGATTAAATCAAGATTTAAATTTGATTTAAATCCTAAGTCAATCTGGTGCACCCAAGTCCTAGTCAAATAAGGAATTATTCTTTCCTTGCAATTGGCTTATCCAATAAATCAATTAGACTTAATCTAATTAAATTTAAATTAATTTTAATTAAATTTAATTTAATTAGACTTGATCTTGGCCTGATTGCTTAATCAAATTAAGCCAATCAGCAATTCAATTGCTAATCGATCCTTCTGCAATACTTACATTAGGTCAAACATCAATCGTATTGAATGTTTGACATCGAAATGATTCTCAATCATTGATTAACCATCCGATTAGATTATAAGCTCTAATATGTGTGACCCCATAGGTTCGAACCTAAGTCGGTAGTATAAGAATCAATTTTTGTACCAATCAAAGTTACCATCTAGCAATGATTTTCGTTATCCGGATAGATCGAATGTATGCAAAGCAACATTCTTAGAATCCTGACCTATGGTTATCGTATAATTCATCCCTATGACCAATAATGCTCAAGACAACTTCGAGTATGCTGTCAAATACTTATACAAGTCATCTCCATTGTATCTCAAAATTTTGGAAATTCCGTGACATCTCACGAGGATTACCTACGGCTAGGTTTTGCTAAATTGAAATACAGCGAGACATTCTCTTCCTAAAGTTAATCAGGAGTGGTCAATCCTATCTTGACTCATACATTGACTCTATAACTACTTGACGGTATCCAAAAATCTACCATCATCTATATTAAAAATACAGACAGTCCGGCACCAAAGTATAGTGAGTTGCTCGTAAGTCACCATGACAATCTCAGATCGGAGGGACACTTATACCCATTGGCCTTAGCTGGCTATTCTTGATAGTAGAGTGCTACATTGGTCATGTTCAGTGTAAATATATTTCTACATCTCACTTGGATGTCATACCAGTATCTCCACACCACTTGGTTATGTGGACAATCAATGCATATGGCATACAGCGATCTACACTCGATAAATTATTATCTTTATTAATAAGTTATCATTTAATCATGAATAATTTAAGAATCATTTGATAAATCTTTCTTTATCGATTGATTGTGGTTCTAAAAAATTCACCATAATTTAGGTGTTCATTTAAGAAAGATAGAACTTTTATGATGAAATAGTCAAATTACTATTATTATTAGATAATTCATATACTAATTTCAATCATCTACTACTTATATGATTGGCTTTAGGATATATTTTCCAACACTTGTATCTTTGAAGGATGTTGAAGATCTCTTCAAGGTTGGCAATGTGATTGGACGAGGTTCAGCTCTTGACAAACATATCGTCGACATAGACTCATATTATGGCCGATTTGCTTCTTGAAGATCTTATTGACTAGGTGCTAATAGGTTGCACCCGCATTTTTAAGCCCAAAGGGCATAACCCTGTAACAATAAAGACCATGATCAGTAATAAAAATAGTTTTCTCCTCATCCTCTGGTGCCATTTGGATTTGATTGTAGCTAGAGAAAGCATCCATAAAGGTGAGAAGCTCATGGCCCAAAGTTGCATCCACCATCTGATCAATTTTGGAGAGGGAATAGCTATCTTTTGGATAGGTCTTGTTCAGCTTCTTGAATTCGATACACGTTCTCCACTTGCCGTTGGCCTTCCTGACTATGACCACATTAGAGATCCAACTTGGATAGTGGATTTCTTGGATGAACCCAGCTTTGAGAAGCTTATCTACTTCCTCTGCTATTGCCTTCTACCTTTCTGGTGCATAGCCTCGAATTTTCTCTTTCACTGGCCTATACTTAGGATCGATGGTCAACCGATGTTCCATGACTTCAGCATTAATTTCTGACATGTCTATTGGGATCTAGATAAAGATGTCAGCATTCCTCCATAAGAAGATAATGAGTTGCTCTCAAATTTCATCTCCTAAGTTAGAGCTGATTTGCACTGTATGCTTCATGCTTTTGTCATTCAGAGGGATGGTTACAAGATCTTTCATGGGCTCGCCCCACTCCTTAATAAGGTCATTGCAGATATCCAGTCCATTAACTGAGCAAGGATCAGGATGGCTTTCTTTTTGTAAGATGATGGAGTAGCAATACCTTATCAAGGCCTGATCTCTCCTGATCTTTCCGATTCCACAGCTTGTCAGAAACTTTATTTTCAAGTAGTAGATCGACACTACGGTCTAGAGTGCATTTAGACCTGGTTGGCCAAGAATTACATTGTAGGCTGATGGGGCCTTCACTATCAGATAGTCGACCTATGCCCTGGCCTATTTGGATATTGTCCTGCAGCCACAGATAGCGTATTATTCCTTTAACTAGCACAGCATCGCCAGTGAAGCCCACTAGTGGAGAGTTCATAGGTCCCAGATGGTTAATGGGTATAGACATTTTAAAGAAAGTATCATAAAATAAAATATCTATGGACGTTCCATTATCTATTAGAATGCGGTGTACATCATAGTCAATAATATTTAAAGAGATTACAATCACATTGTTATGCAAAAACTGGACCCGTTGGGCATCCTTGTTGGTGAAAGTGATGGGCTCCTTAGTCCTTCATCTCTTTGCGGGCTCTGTCGACCTGCTAGCCTCCCCTCGCCAAAGTCCCATAGAGATGGTATTGATGATGTCAAGCGGAAGCCGATCTCCTTGCTTCTCCTCCCTCCTCGGTGGCTCTGATGGTGGCAGTGTCCCTAACTGATCTTCTCATCCATTAGATCGATGTCATAGAAATTGATCGAGTTTGCCATGCTTGATGAGCCCCTCGATCTCATCTTAGAGCTGAATGCATTCTTCAGTATCATGATCATGATCATGATGATAGAGATAAAACTTATTAGGATTGCGCTTGCCAGGATGAGTGCACATCCTTTCTGACCTCGACAACTGCTTCCTGATTTTCGTTAGCACCTGAGTTTTTGGAGTATTGAGGGGAGCGTAGTTGTGGAACCTTCAAAGGAGGGAGCCCCATCATGCCCTTCTATCACAACTTTTTTATCTTCGAGCCCGGAGAGGAGTTCGGACTCGCTTGCGCTCGGAAAGAGTTCTGAAGCATGGTCAAGCTTCGCTCGACTTTTCTTCACCTACGGGCATACTTGATTCGCCTGCTCGCTGCTCTCCAATGGCTTCACTATCCTTAGCCTTAAAGGCCTCTTTTGCTCGATCGTAACCTTCAACCCGATTCAGCATATTAGCAAAATTTTTGGGATACTTATTTTCCAGAGAAAATAGTAGATTATTCTTTTGAAGGCCATCCTTCAGTGCGGCCATAGCGACGGACTAGTCCAAATTATGGACCTTCAGTGCAGCAGCATTGAACCGGATGATATAGGTCCGGATGGACTCTCCTTCTTTCTGCTTAATGTTAATAAGAAAGTTCGAACCTTGGTAGGGGCACCGACTGTTGATGAAATAAGCCACCAACTGGTAGCTCGTCTGATCGAAGGAGAAGATGGCATCTGACTTAAGGGCTAAGTACTAGTTCCTGGCTATTTCCTTTAAAGTGGATGGAAAAGCTCGACATAGAATGGCATCTAGTGCACTATGGAGCAACATAATTATTCGAAAGGCCTCCAGATGGTCGATCGAATCAGTAGTCCCATCGTAGCCCTCGATTTAGGAGAGCTTGAAGTTTGGCGGGATGGATTCCTACATAATTTTTTGGGAGAAAGGAGGGTCAGTGCAGATATTATTGCCATCAGAGGGAGCATGGTAGAGTTCTTTGATCTGCCAATTTATTTTCTATAGTTTTTGATCTAGAAGATCCTCATGGTCGTTGATCTCTGAAGTCTTTTGGCTAAATTGGGGCAGAGTTTTTCTAGGGGTTGAGTCATGATCAGAGCAAGGGATCTTCGCCCTCTACTTCTTCTTTTTGGAGGTCATCGATTGACTTGCCCAAGTCGGTCATCCCCAGACTAGATTCTGAAGTTTCGGAGAAGCCTGCTTTAGCTGAATCAGTGCCAGAGCTGTTGCTGCTGCATGACCTGCACTACTTCAATGAGGCTGCAAACTTGCTGGACCAGCAAGTTGAACTGCTCTATATCCATCATTGCAGTCGATGGATCTTGAGATGTAGGAGATGAAATAGGAGCGGATAGATCTGGATGAGATTTGGCCATGGAGGTGGTTGATCATCGAGTTGAAGCCTTCTTGGGAGGCATCTTTGCTGAAAAGAAAACTCTGAATTAGAAGAAGAAAAATCTCTGCTGGGCACTCCTTTAAGAATAAGAGAATCTCAAGAATGTGAGGGACCCATTTTCTAGTGCCAATCCTATTGGTGTGAAATTTGGTCATCATCGAAATTGAGGCTGGAGTCGAAGAAGATGAGGTCATCATTGGTGACCTACAAAATAAGTCTCATCTAGAGTCGGGGGTGGTGGCTCTGGTAAGACCCTCCGACGATCAAGTCAGCTCTTTCAATCAACAAAAATAGAGTACTCTAAAAGATTTTAGCAAAGTTTTTAGAAAAAAATCAACAGCTTTCAAAAGAAAGCATATCTGGAGGGTCTCTTAAATAGATGGAGCCTATAATAAACTGATTGTGATAGCTACAATCGCTTGGTAATGGGCCGTTCAGGGTCACGTGAAATTTGTTACAGAGGATAGTATTTGTTGTCGCAACGTGCCAATCCGTTGTGATCTGACAACTGAAGTTTGGATAGGATAGTTGTAGGCAATGAAGAGTTCCTATTTATTGTTATTCTAGAGGGGCTTGGAGGTTATCGAGGTTGACTGTGCTTTCAGATTGCTGGAAGGGATCTGAACAGAATCCTACTAGAGGAATCTAAGAGAAGCTCGATCGAGCGGAGCCCTATAGGCAACTGGAAGGAGAAGTCCAAAAGGAGTTTGATTATAGAAAAAGTCTGGAAGGAGTTCGATTGGTGGAGAAGTTTGGCTGAAGGAGAAGTTTGGGAGAAGTGCGACTGATGGAGAGGTCCTTCTAGAGGAGAAGTCTGGGAGAAGTTCGATTGTAGGAGAAGTTTGGAAGGAGTTCGACTAAAGGAGAAGTTTTGTAGGAGTTCAACTGCTGAAGGAGTTTGATTAAAGAAGAAGTCTGGCAGGAGTTTGACTACTGAAGGAGTCTGACTAAAGGAGAATCTCGATAGGAGTTTGACTACTGAAGGAGTCCGACTGAAGGAGAAGTTCGGTAGGAGTTCGACTACTAAAGGAGTCCGATTGAAGGAGAAGTATGGCAGAAGTTCGACTACTAAAGGAGTCTGACTGAAGAAAAAGTCCGACAGGAGTCCGACTGTTGAAGGAGTTTGATTGAAAGAGAAGTCCGATAGGAGTTTGACTATTGAAAGAGTCTGGAAGGTCTTATGAATTCGGTGGAAGCTCATCCCTAGCCGTTGATACCGAATGGGCCAATTCAAAGGTCAGATATTCCAGCCAAACTTTGGTAGGAGTGGGTTTATCCCTAATAGAATCCTTATTTTCTCTCTCTAAAAGTCTAACTTTCTCGTTCTAATTTTTCTCTCTAAAAAAATCTCACTTTCTATCTCTACAAGTTCCTCTCTTTATAAGTGCCTATCTCTAGATTATATTTCTTTTCTAGAGTTTTGTGGATCTCAAAGAGGCCCTCTAGTGGCCTTGATAGATCCTAATGAAGAGATCTTAACCATTGACTGTTGGATAGCTTGTCGATCTCCATCTTGATTGGACCAAGCATTATGAGATTTTATCATTGATTTCATCCTAGCATCGTATCTTGATCCTTGATTTGAAGTTGATCGCTTTGATGCCCTAAATTTAACTGATTGGATGTTGGGTGCCATTGCAAAGCCAACCAGCCTTATGAAAATTTAAGATTTTTATTTTTAAAATAATTATAGTTAAATTTTGATAAGAGTATGATTTTGGATATTAGATTTTGAATTTTTTTTTTTGAAATTATGTGGATTCGACATAGTGAAGGGAAATCCTGATTTCCCGGTCCAGGTTCGTCCAGATCTGATTAGATCAAGAGATATATTTCAAAAATTTTTTCTTGATCTCAATCAGATCTTGATATATTTTAGATCTAATTCTTATTATTTTAATAAATAAAATAAAATAAGATAAATTAAATCAAATTTAATTTACCTGATTTGGGTAATCCTATTACCCTGTAGATGATCCTGATTGCAGCGGAAGGTTCTGGATCTAAGCCACGCAAGCACCTGGCCTCTACCGGTATCCACTCGGGTTGGATCTGGAGATCCTCTTCTTCTCTATCACACCTCCAAAAATTAGATCTGGATCTGATCTGGAGGATCTTCAAAACTCTTTTGAAGATCTGCAATCGTCCTTTTGCAGCAGCGCAGCCTTCTTGCTTTTGATCGCCTTTTCTTGATCTAAATCGCACCAACCTAAATCCAAAACACTTTTGGATGTGGAGAGCAAGTGGAGAAGAGACTATGACGTGGAGAAGGAGGGGAGAGGCAGCCTTGGGGCGTGTCTAATTTCATTCACTTTTTAATTAGGGTTGGGCGTAGGGTCTTATTTATAGACCTCTTGTGATCCAACTCCTCTTCCTCTCAACCAATCACAACCCTTTATGAAATCAGATCTAAATCTGATTGGTTGGAATAGAGACCCCTGGATTCCTCCTTAGAGGGCGCCTAAGACCAGTCAAACTAGATTCTTAGTAGAACTCTGATTGGAATCCAAAAGGGAGGTGGAGTCCTTGTCCAACAAGGACTCCTAGGCGCCTCCTACTTGGGCTCACGCCACCCTTGGCGTGCGCCCTTCTCCTTGCCAGGTTCTGGCAGGGGGACAGGCCCCCACCAGCTCTCCAATAGGTGCATGACATGTGGTCAAAAGTCAAAGGGTCAATGGTTTGACCAGTTAAAGGTAGACTTTTGACCAAAGTCAAAGAACAAGAAATGGCAGGTGACCAAAAATGGCAGGTAATGTCTTACAAATAAGACAACCTATTCTGACTTGGACAACCTCCAGTCAGACCATATGAAGGCCTCTGATTGAGCACAAACTCCTTTGGCTCAGTCAGGACAACTTATTTATGATAGTAAAAGAAGAACGTTAGGTTCAATCGAGTGCTAGCACGATTTCCTTGAACCTAATTGAATCTCATTCAGATCAATTGAACTAGATCAGTTCAATTGATGATCACCAGATTCAAACCCTTGTTTGTGTGACCCAGTTAGGTTCAGTTCTGTATGGTAATGGGATATGTCATGATCTCTATCATGGACATCATCGAAACTCCTTTCGATGGATCAGAACTCTTCTGATTCGAACAGCTAGAATGATCGATCATCTAAATCATTCTAATTGCTCCCAAAATCCACCAGTGACACCTAGCAGTATATGGTGGCAACCCATCAGAGCTGAATGCGAACCTCTTGGTGCAGCTACCTATGTGATTAAGTTCTTCTATCTTGAGCCCCGATCAGATTAGGGTTAAGGTGAACTCGTCAAACCCTAGTCTCTGTCATATGATGTAATCATTCGATTCGAGTCCAATATGAAAATCTAAATAGAAACTCTTTCTATTATTTCACTCTACCATGGCCATGGATTTCTGGACTTGATTCTCATGATCATCATAGGGCTACTCCTCTACCACCGAGGTAGATAGATCCCATCTTGATGCAATCCAGTTCCTACAATGAACATGCTATAGCCAACATACACCTCAGGGTTCCATATGGCTAGGAGACCGAGTATTGGTGTAGTCAAACTATAACACCCTCAAGGTGAACTGCCGATGCATCTCAGGTCAAAGAACCAGACACACTACTGCAGCATCGAGTCAGTCATTGACGAGAAGGTAGACTCCCTAATGACTACTCGAGGTGGTCACGCTCAGTGCCCTCGTTCTCTAACGAGTACCTGTACTCTCGCTTCGATGTCTCCACACCGTAGACTCAAGACTCATCTACTAAAAAGAAGCGATCGTACACCAACCTTCCGGATCAATCACCATCCTCGTGATGATCCTATGGTCGGGAGCTGTTTATGAGTTAATAATGATTATTCATGTCTTAAATTTTCAACTCTTGAAAATATGAATTATCATTACCATTAACTCAAAGGATGTATCACAGACACTAAATACATAGGTGTGATAGAAAATAACCCATTTTATTAATTATAGTCAAAATTATAATTTTACCCCTAGAAGTGTATTACAAGTGTCAGCCAATTCTGGCTTCTAGGGCACATATATCTAACACATAGTGCGTGTGAGGTAAGTAATGATCTACCATCTCTGGATCTTTCATATAATGTTATTTTAAATATCAAATAAATTATTAATTGATTTATATACAATTTATAAAAAAATATATTTTAAATAAAAATTAATTTGAAATTTTGAAATAATATTGGATTATTACTATTACTATTTATTGATTTGAAATGGTATATACATATTTTGATTTGATTTTGAAATATATGTTATTTTATGAAAAGAATTTTGATATGAATTAGGTTTGGACTCTCAGCTCGACTATGTTCTGAAACCTGCCAATTGAGAGTTATGTATTGATACTCTAAGCTTATGATTTTATTTCTGGCCATACCATAGGATATAAGTGTGGTATTCTGGCCTAGCCATAGGATATAAATGTGCTATTCCAGCCCCATCATAGGGTGTAAGCATAGTATTCTGGCCCAGCTATAGAGCATACGTGTGGTATTCTGGCTCAACCATAGGATATAAGTTTGGTATTCTGATCAGACCATAGGGTATAAGTATGGTTATAGTTAAAGGCTGATGAGTTAAGTAGATTTTATTTTCAATCTGATTTTTAAATATGATTGAATTCAAAATCAGATATATAATTATGCATATGAATATTTTGAAAGATTCTGACATTACCTAATTCATATTTTGACTATGAATCTAATTATGTTTGTGCATTGATTGGTGATAATTATGTTGGTGCAGAATGATGCTAATGTCGGAATTCATTAGAGCTAGAGAAGATGAGACCGTCGATGAGATCTACAAGATAGAGTTCAAACCAGAGGTGGATGGCTCCAGCAGGATCCTCCGACGATCAAGCTAGTTTTTTGGCCAGCAAGAATGGAGTACTCAGGATAAAGTAAGTGGAGATAAGAGCGTAGAAAGAAAAATATATCTGGAGGATCCTTTACATAGATGGAGCACGTAATAAATTGATGGTGACAGCCATAACCGTTTGCTAGTGGGTCGTTCGGACCACGTGAAGTTTGTTACGGAGAGTGGACTATCATTTATCGAGACTTGTAGGTGGTTGGAATTGATTTACTGGAGTTCAGATGAGAGGTTGGAGACTTTGTGCTTGAGAATTGATTGCTCATATAGAACTCAGGATCGGATTGGCCAAACTTAGAAGTTTGCTTCTAAGTTGCAGAGGATGGACCTGTAGTTAGTTGGAATCTGCCCTTATCATCCTTGATAGTTTTGAGGAGCTCGGCCAGAGAGGAGTTCGGCTAGAAAGAAATTCATCTAAATGAAGCTCGGCTAGAGAAAAGTTCGACTAGAAAGAAATTCTGCTGGCTGGAGTTCTTAATATGCAATTGGTGAGATACACTGCTTGTAATGATGAAATTCGGGTGCTTTCAAGGTCTATCATAAGCAAGTTCAGACAGTGCTAGAATTTAACACTTGAAATCTGGTAGCCTATCTTGAGCCAAAGGACAAAATCAGTCGAATGGCAACTCCTCTCATTGTTCAAGTTCGTCCGACCAAAGTCCTATTCTGTAGTCGTTGATAGAGCGTTGATGATTACTATTGAGATGGTCGTCTGGCATACATGGATTGGAGGTCATCCTTCCTAAAGTAGGGTCGAGTAGTAGAGTTACTTGAACAAGGTTCGATCATGCTTACCAATTAGAATCATGCTGAAATCAGACATCTTACCGAACTTCGATGGGAGCTATTTTATCCCCAACACTTGTCCTTCTACTCCTGAGTTTGAAGTTCTAATGAAGGGAGTACAAGACCGTGACTGTCGAAGTCCTTTTTTGGTTTTTCATTTTTAGGAGATGAAAAGTTTTGGCTTTTTTCGACTGAATGCCAAAGTTTCTTAATGAGTGAACGACCTAAAATGACCACAGCACTCGAAATTTCCTCCTGGCATGGTGCTCTAAGTACGACACCATAAATGCCTTGCTAGATGCCTGTTGTAAATGTGATAAGTGGAACACATGGCTGGTAAGAAATGGATGGAAAGGATTTGCAATCATAACCTCTGCTGATCTCTTCTGGATATTTAAATAGTTTCCTCACCCCTGACTCTCTACTCTTGCCTATGCTCTTCTCCTTATTCTTCTATCCTTTGTCTCCCTTGAGCGTCCTATTCTTCTTCCATCATAACTTCTCCGACCGTTGATGTCTTTCTCATCTACCTTCCATTTTTCCGACCGTCTTCTTGAGTCCTCTGACCAACTTAGGTTAGTTTTCTGATCTTCTTCTTGTGTTTCTTTGCTTTTCTCCTATTTTCATCCTTTCAATTTCCTCATAGAAGTTTACTATTCTTCCTGGATTCTTTCAAAAACTTCGTAGCCTTTTATTTTGGAATTTTTGGAGATTTTTAAGTTTGGTTTGATCTAAATATCTTCCGAAGCATCTTGGTCCATTGGTTCTAGAAGTTTGATCAGCCCGAGCTTGCCAGATCCAAGCCTTAGGAAAATTATAGAACTCATAGGAGCACCTTGGCCAGCATTCATCCAAAGACGATTCCTTGCTTCTTGGGCCTTAAGGACCTTTCCTTGATAAGGATTCAGTATGGGGTACCTCTGGAGTATGAACTAAAACTTTTCAGGTCGAGTGGCTGAGCTTGTGCTCCTCCTCTGGGTTGCTTTTATTTGTACATTGAAGCTCTCTGTGCTGGATTCCATCTCCTGATCCATCCCTTTATTGTAGCTCTCTTTAAATTTTTAAATATTTTTTTTGCCTCTATAGCTCCAAACTCATTTAGGTTTATTATAGGCTTCCTTTTTCTTTGCATCTTAGCCGAGGTCCATCTGACTATTTCTTTATTCTACAATTATTTTACTTTCAAACACCATCCCATTGCTAAAGAATGGTGGTACCTATTCTCTCAGTTCAGCAAGAAGGGGTTACTTAAGGGTGCCCCTTCTTCTATTCATAACTGAAAAGAAAAAATTTTCTTTGTCTCCTATCCATTTTTAGAGTTAGGACTTTCTTCTTTGGGACACCTGAGAGACTCAATATGCCGAGCTCCTAAGTTAGAGAGGGAAGATCTAGACTCGGCCAACAAATTGAGGAACTTCCGAGCTCCTCTTCCATCCAAACTGTTAGAAGATTAGACCCTATTTAGTCTCAATCTTAGCCTTTTTAATCCAGTAGGTATACATCTAAATCTTGTGAACTATTTCTTTTGCTTTTTCTTCTAACTTTAGTTTTCTATTGTCACAAAAATAAATCCGAAAGAGTTGAAACGACTATCCCAAGAACTTGGGGCTCACAAGAGGAAGCGTAGTTGCTCAGAGAATCCTCCAAGAAGGCTAGGGTCGGCGCTCCAAGCTCAACTGCACCCGCTAAAGCTACTGCTCCCAAGGTTTTGGCACCCGCAGCAGCCTCAAGCCCTCTTGCTGAGGTTCAAGCTCCTATGGCTCCTACTGAGAGGGAAGAAGGGTTTAATAGAAAAAGGAAGAAGTCACTTGCCAAGAAGGCTTGATGCAAGAACAACTCCAGGGGGTCTAATTGTGATAACACTAACTTGCCTTTCGATGATTGGGAGGTCGTCAAATCCTTGATTAATAAATGCACCCTACTTGAAGTCATGGATAGGATCATCCACATTGACTTTAAGCAATGGACATGGGATACCCTTGGGACTTTTCTTGAGGTAACTTTTCTATCTTCCCTTTTTGACTTATTTGTGTGCTTTTTCGTTAGCATAACTAACGTTATTTTTTGCAGATGGATCACCAGTTGATTGCTAACATCAAGATGATCAACCTTTAGAAGACTGAGGTGGTGAAGGTACTTGAGGAACATAAGGCTGAGATCGACCACCTTTTGAATAAAAAGCCTGCCAAGGTCGGTCGTCTTCAGGAGGCGGCTCGAAGTGCTGAGTAGGCTTTGGCTGAGGCAAAAGAAGAGCTTGCCCTAGAGGTAGAGAGAAGGAAGAAGGTAGAGGCTAAGATTGTTGAGAAGGAGAGGCAAATCTTGGAGGCTAAAGAACAAGCTGTCTTAGATTTCAAGGCCTCAAAGGAGATGGAAGACATAAAGATCGACTTCGCCAAGATAGCCTTCATCAAAGGGTTTGAACTTTGCTAGAGGAATGTGGTCGAGAAGTTCTTGGAGTTCAATCTTAGTTTTCTAGGAGGGGAGTCTTCTGATGATGAAGCTGAATCTTCCGTTGCTGCTACCAATCTACCGCTTGCTGAGTCTCCCGCCGCTACTTCTAAGCCTACTCGAGAGCGTGAGACTGCCAAAGCAGCACCAAGCTCATACGCTATCCCTCCAGAGATTGGAGGCATTCTATAATTGTACCTCTTTTTTTTTTTTTGCTTGTTCCTATATTCAAAATATTTTTAGTAATGAAAATAAATTTCTTTCTTTGCCATACCATTGTGTCATGATATCTTTTTATATTAATCATAGTCTCCAGTTGAAGCCAATCCTCTATCCCAGGGTATTTCTCTAAAGGCTTGTATCAAAAATTTGAAAAGAGAAGTCCATCAAATGAAGAAGTTAAGAAAGATAGAGGACAAACTCAAGAAGTCCAAAAAGAATTATGCCAAAGCAATTGTTGAAATCAACCTTCTCCGTCAATCGTTCAAGCAGTTCTTTAAAGAATACATGGCTAAGAAGAACCATCTAAGCAAAGAGCTTGAAGAGACTAAGAAGCATGCTAGCAAGAAATCCTGGACCCAGATAGCCAAGGTTTGTTCTCTTGAGGCCAAACTTCATAAAGCAAATGAGAAAATCAGCCAATTGGAAGGAGGTTTGGCCTAGGTCCAGAGTCAAGTGGAATTTAGTTAGGACTAGTCAAAGAAGTTTTTTGACCTTCAAAAGCAGTTGCAAGATGCTAAGAGGTCATATGATCCCTATTAGATTGGATGGTACAAGCAAATAGATGACTATAATAGAAAGCTTAAGATGGCGAATGCCGAGGTGATGCGGCTTCAAAAATAGTTGGTAGATAAGGTCCAGGCCAGGCCAAGAGGGAATCCAAAGGAAGTTGCCTCTCTGATAAGAACCCTTGGGGATCTTTCAGAGAATTATGAAAAGTGTAAGGCCAAACTCTTTTAGCTTAAGATCTGGACGACTTATAACGAGAGCGCAGTGAATGATGCTGAGGCCAAACCCCCAATCCTGAGAAAAAGGCTAAGAAAAGTAGAAGACGACTTTCTGAGATCTCAAAAATTACTCGAGGAGAGCTTGGCAGCAAGATGAGACCTTCAAGAGAAAATAGAAAATCTAAAGCACTCTCTCGTATTGGCTGGGGCTGGTAGTCCAAAATCTGACTCTGAGTAGAACATGATTTTTTTTTTTGTAATCAATCTCGAGGGCCTATGTAATGAACTTTCAATTTCAATGAAATAATATTTCTTTATCCTTTGAGCTATATCTCAGTTTGATGCTTGTTGGTCTCTATTTTCTTGTCATGCTCGATATTAGTGTTGTCTTGAAACAATAGCTTCTGCACAATACCTTATGTATTTATCCTCCTTGTTTATGAACAGGGATCTTTAGACTTGTTTAGGAGCAAATTTATCTCTATCGAGGAATCAAAAATTTTCAGATTTATGATTAACCTTCTGTTTAAGAATTGAAGGCCTTCGATCCCCTGTGAGGATCTTCATCTATGTCAGGACGAGGTTCTCTTCCTGTTCCTGACGTGGTTGACTATTATTCTTATTAGGACAAGGTCCTCCTCATATACCTAACAAGGTTGCCGGGGCATAAAAGGGCCATTGCAAGGGTCTCTCCCTGTTACCTCCTATTTAAGAACCAGAGGTCTTCAACCCCTCATAAAGGTCTTCATCCATGTCAGGACGAGATTCTCCTCCTATTTCTGATGTGGTTGGCTATTATTCTTGTTAGGATGAGATCTTTCTCCTATTCCTAATAAGATTGTCGGAGCATAAAAGGGTCATTGCAAGGACCTCTCTCTATTACCTCCTATTTAAGAATCGGAGGCCTTCACCCTCATTAAGATGAGATTAACCTCCTGATTAAGAATGAAAGGCCTTCTACTTCATTTAAGAATGAAGTTTGGTTGGATAATTTCCTGTCATTGCATAATTTTGTACCAAAGATAAGGATGTTAAAGAAAGAAAATTTTATTGAAAATGGGTTTATCGATAGTACATTCATAAGTTTTTTGAGTTCCAAGGTTGCGGGAGTGTAGCTCCTTCGAGCTTCTTTAGATAATAAGATCCTGGTCGGATGATTTCCAAGATCTCATAAGGGCCTTCTCAATTTGGGGCAAGCTTTTCTTAATTTTATGATTGTGAAATGTCTGCCCACCAAAGTACCAGATCTTCAACTTTAAAAATCTTACTTTTGACACTGGAGTTGTAGTAGCAAGCCACCTTTTGCTTATAGGCTGCCATCCAAATTTGGATCTTTTCTCGCTTTTTGTCCAATAGGTCAAAGTTTGCTCTGAGGTTCCATGAATTATTTTGTTCATTAAAGGCTTCGACTCGTGCTAAAGAAAGTTCGAGCTTGACTGGAAAGACTGCTTTTATTCCAAAAGCCAAAGCAAATAGGGTCTCCCTTGTTGGCAACCTTTGGATAGTTCTATAAGCCCAGAGCACATGATAAAGTTCATCCATCCATGTTTCTTTTGTCCTTTCAAGCCTTACCTTAATCCCTTGTAATAGAGTCCTGTTGGTTACCTTGGCTTCATCATTTGCCTATGGGAGAGCTACTGATGTAAAATAATGGAAGATGTTCAGGTCTTCACAGAAGTTGACAAATCTTGCTTCTGCAAACTAGCATCCATTATTAGTAATGAGAGTCCGAGATAGGCCCAATCTGTAGACTATCGACTTTCAGATGAAGTCTTACATTTTAGCTTCAATAATCTTTATCAGGGGTTTGGCCTCAACCCACTTGGTGAAGTAATCCACTAACACTAAAAGAAATTTGCGTTGCCCAGATGCCATGGAAAAGTGCTCAAGTACACCATTCCCCACTATGCAAATAGCCATGGGGCACTTAGAGGTATGAGTTGTAAGGCTGGTTGAATTTGGATGTTGGCATTCCTCTAGTATCGATTATATTTTCTCACATACTCTATAGCATTCTGATGCATAGTCGGCCAATAATATCCTTACCGAAGTAGTTTGTAGGATAGAGATCTAGCTCCGAGATTGATTTCCACATATTACCTTATGTACCTCTTTCAATGCATAATCAGCTTTAGAAGATCGAAGACATTTGAGGAGTGGGATGGAGTACGATCTTTTGTACAACTTATTCTCATATTGAACATAGTGGGAGGCTTAATTTTTCAATCTTCGAGCTTCTTTTGGATATCTGGATAGATTTCATCTTTGAGGTATAAAATTAGAGGATTAATCTAGTTGGGCTCATGGTCGACCTGTATTACTGTTTGGAATTTCTCTAAACTTAGATTCTGTAGAACCTCAAAGAAGATGGTTTTTGGTAATTCACTCGGAGCCAAGGTAGCTAATTTCGAGAAAAGGTCGGCCCTAATGTTTTCTATTCTAGGGATCTGCTGAATGTTGAAGCTACTAAAAGTTGAGATAAAGTTCATCACCTTTTACAAGTACTTTATCATACTTTCCTCCCAGGCTTCATAAGTACCATTGACCTACCCCACTACCAATTAAGAATTTCTAAAGATTTTCACATGGTTCGCTTTCAATTCTTTAGCTATTCTCAATCTCGTGATCAGAGCTTTGTATTTTGCTTCATTATTTATTGCAAAAACTTTAAAACATAGCGTGTATTCAGCAATAATTTCTTCTGGATTGATTAGAATCAAGCCTGCACCCACTTTAGAGGTATTAGATGAATCATCAACATATAGGGTCCAGAAGTCTTCAGGGATATCTATTCTTTCTTCAATGGAGTTCGACTGCAAATGGAGAGTATGGACTTCTTGCTGTCTAGGCTTGGCAGGATTCGAAATGGTGTATTTTACTATGAAGTCGGTCAATATCTGAGCTTTAATAGATGGTCGAGGTTGAAAATTGATGTCGAACTTGGTGATCTTAATTGCTCATTTCGTTATTCTTCCAGAGGTATTGGGCTGGTGAAGAACTGCTTTGATGGACTGATCAGTGAGAAGTGTGACCGTATACCCCTTGAAATAAGGTTGGAGTATTCTGGCTGCAATCAACAGGGCATAAGTTAGCTTTTTTAATTTTGTATACCTTATTTCCACTTCCCTCAGAACTCGGCTTATATAGAAGATTGGCATATAAAATTTTGCCTCTTTCTTAATTAGGATATCTTCAATGGCAATGGGAGATATTGCCAGGTACAAGAATAATTCTTCACCAAATTTGAGCTTGGCAAGGAGAGGATGTGAGCTTAGATAGTTTTTTAATTCTTTAAAGGCTTGTTGACATTCAGGAGTCTAGTAGAAGTTCCTTGGCTGCTTGAGCATTTGAAAGAAGAGCATGCAATGTTCAGTTGACCTTGAGATGAAGCGATTCAGAGCTGTAACTTTTTCTTTCAGGTGTTGAACCTCTTTTATTGTCCTTGGCGCAATCATTTCTTGGATGGCTCTGATCTTCTCAGGATTTGCTCTGATACCATATCTTGACACCATGAACCCCATAAACTTTCTTGAAGTCACTCTAAATGCACATTTGATTGGATTCAGCTTTATCTTATACTTTTGAAGGATGCTGAAGGTCTCTTCTAGGTCGGTAATATGATTTTATGAAGATTGGCTTTTAACAAGCATGTCATCTATATAGACTTCCATATTGTAGTTGATCTACTCTATAAAGATCTCATTTACTAGGCATTGGATGTCGCACCCATATTTTTAAGCCTGAAGGACATAATCCTATAATAATAAAGATCACGATCAGTAATAAAAGTAGTTTTCTCCTCATCTTCTGATGCCATTCGAATTTGGTTGTAGCCGGAGAAGGCATCTATGAAGGTAAGAAGCTCATGGCCTGAGATCGCATCCATCAGTTGATCAATTTTGGATGGGAGGTAGCTATCTTTTGGGTAAGCCTAGTTCAGATCTGTAAAGTCTATACACATCCTCCACTTATCATTCGTCTTCATGACAAGGACCATATTTGCAATCCAGTCTAGGTAGGATATCTTTTGAATGAACTAGGCTTTGAGGAGCTTGTCCACTTTATTTGTGATGGCCTTCTGCCACTCCGGTGAAAAGCTATGCTTCTTTTGTTTTACTGATTGATGTTTGAGATCTATACCTAGGTGATGTTCCATCACTTCAGCATTGATTCTGAGCATATCTGTAGGTTGAAGAAAAATCTTGATTTTTCGGTCCAGATTCATTCAGATCAGATCAGATCAAGAGATATATTTTAAAATTTTTACCCTTTGATCCATATCAGATCTGGGATATTTTAGATCTGATTATTATTATTTTAAAAATTAAAATAAATTTAGATAAATTAAATTAGATTTAATTTATCTTGAAGTAGGTAATCCTATTACCCGTTGATGATCCTATAAGCAGCGGAAGGTTCTGGATCTAGCCATGCAAGTGCCTGACCTCTACTGGTATCCACTCAAGTTGAATCTGGAGATCCTCTTCTTCTCTATCATATCTCCAAAAATTAGATCTGGATCTGATTAGAGGATCTTCAAAACTCCTTTTGAAGATCAGTAGTTGTCCTTTGCAGCAGCGCAGCCTTCTAGCTTTCAGTCGCCTTTCTCTCATCTGGATCGCACCAACCAAGGTCCAAAACTTCTTTTGGATGTGGAGAGGAGAGGGAGAAGGTGGGTTTGGCATGGAGGAGGAGAGGAGAAGCAGCCTTGGGGCATGGAGAATTGTGATTTTCTTTGAGTTGGGCGCAGGGTCTTATTTATAGACTAAGCGTGATCCAACTCCTCTTCTTCCCAACCAATCACAACCCTTTGTGAAATCAGATCTAAATCTGATTGGTGGGAATAGAGTCCCCTGGATTCCTCCTTAGAGGGCATGCCTAAGATCAGTCAAAGTTGGTTCTTAGGAGAACTCTAATTGGAATCCAAAAAGGAGATGGAGTCCCTATCCAACAGGGACTCCTGGGCGCCTCCAACTTGGGCACACGCCAAAGGTGGCGTGCACCCTCCTCCTTGCCAGGTTCTGATAGGGGAGACAAGCCCCACCAAGCTCTCCAATAGGTGCGTGACACATGGACAAAAGTCAAAGTGTCAATGGTCAATATTTGACCAAGTCAAAGGTCAACTTTTGACCAAAGTCAAAGGACGAGAAATGGATAGGTGACCAAAAATGGCAGGTAATGTCTTACAAAATAAGACAACCCTTTTCTGACTTGGACAAGCTCCAGTCAGACCAAGTGAAGGCCTCTGAATGAGCACAAACTCCTTTGGCTCAGTCAGGACAACTATTTATGATAGTAAAAGAAGAACGTTAGGTTCAATCGAGTGCTAGCACGATTTTCTTGAACCTAATTGAATCTCATTCAGATCAATTGAACTGGATCAGTTCAATTGATGATCACCAGATTCAAACCCTTGTTTGTGTGACCCAGTTAGGTTCAGTTCTGTATGGTAATGGGATATGTCATGATCTCTATCATCGACATCATCGAAACTCCTTTCGATGGATCAGAACTCTTCTGATTCGAACAGCTAGAATGATCGATCATCTAAATCATTCTAATTGCTCCCAAAATCCACCAGTGACACCTAGCAGTATATGGTGGCAACCCATCAGAGCTGAATGCGAACCTCTTGGTGCAGCTACCTGTGTGATTAAGTTCTTCTATCTTGAGCCCCGATCAGATTAGGGTTAAGGTGAACTCGTCAAACCCTAGTCTCTGTCATATGATGTAATCATTCGATTCAAGTCCAATGTGAAAATCTAAATAGAAACTCTTTCTATTATTTCACTCTGCCATGGCCATGGGCTTCTGGACTTGATTCTCATGATCATCATAGGGCTGCTCCTCTACCACCGAGGTAGATAGATTCCATCTTGATGCAATCCAGTTCCTACAATGAACATGCTATAGCCAACATACACCTCAGGGTTCCATATGGCTAGGAGATCGAGTAATGGTGTAGTCAAACTATAACACCCTCAAGGTGAACTGCCGATGCACCTCAGGTCAAAGAACCAGACACACTACTGCAGCATCGAGTCAGTCATTGACGAGAAGGTAGACTTCCTAATGACTACTCGAGGTGGTCACGCTCAGTGCCCTCGTTCTCTAACGAGTACCTGTACTCTCGCTCCGGATGTCTCCACACCGTAGACTCAAGACTCATCTACTAAAGAGAAGCGATTGTACACCAACCTTCCTAGATCAATCACCATCCTCATGATGATCCTATGGTCGGGAGCATTTTATGAGTTAATAATGATTATTCATGTCTTAAATTTTCAACTCTTGAAAATATGAATTATCATTACCATTAACTCAAAGGATGTATCACAGACACTAAATACACATATGTGATAGAAAATAATCCATTTTATTGATATTAGTCAAAATTATAATTTTGCCCCTAGAAGTGTATTACAAGTGTCAGCCAATTCTGGCTTCTAGGGCACATATATCTAACAATCTCCCACTTGTCCTAAAGCCAATTGGCTACAAGTCTAAGTCCCATCTTCTCAAGGTGGGCTTCGATCTTCTACTGGCCCAAATGGCTTTGTAAGTGGGTCTGCCACATTATCTGTGGAGTTGACTCTCTTGACCTCGACGTAATCCTTCTCGAGGTAATCGCGGATGAGGTGGTATCACTGCTCAATGTGCTTAGATTTTTGGTGAGACCTCGGCTCCTTAGCAAGGGCTATGGTGCCATTGTTGTCGCAGTACAGAGGAATGGCATCTGATGGCATTACTTTGATTTCTACAGCAAACTTCTTGTATCAGAATGCTTCCTTCATAGCCTCTGATGCAGCGATATATTCTGCTTCCATGGTGGAATCTGCTATCACGATTTGCTTGAAACTCTTCCAGCTGACAGCACCACCATTGCACACAAACAGACTTCCAGATGTCGACTTTCGATCATCTATATCGGACATGAAATCCGAGTCTGTGTATCCCTAGACTTGGAGTTCTCCGTTACCAAAGACCAACATCATATCCTTAGTTCTTCTCAAGTACTTAAGGATACATTTCATAGAAGTCCAGTGTTCTTCATCTGGAATTTGACTGATATCTGCTTGTGACACTCACAGCATGGGCTATATCAGGTCGTGTACATAGCATGGCATACATGAGGCTCCCTATTGCAGAAGCATAAGGGATCTTGCTCATGCATTCTATTTCTCTCAGGTGTGCTAGGGCACATCTTCTTGGAAAGATGAATACCATGTCTGAAGGATATTAATCTCCTCTTAGAGTTTTCCATACTAAACCTCTTTAGTACTTTCTCTATGTACATCTTCTATGAAAGTCCTAGCATCCTATTCGGTCTATCCCTATAGACCTTAATTCCTAGAATAAAGGATGCTTCACCTAGGTCTTTCATGGAGAATTCCTTGGACAACCATAATTTGACTATTGTCATCATGGGAATATCATTTCCAATAAGGAGGATGTCATCCACGTACAATACGAGGAAGACAACAGCGCTCCCACTGATCTTTTTGAAGACACACGGTTTCTCTTCATTTTTGATGAAACCAAACATTTTGATCACATCATTGAAACGAGTGTTCCAGCTCCGAGATGCTTGCTTAAGTCCATATATGGACCTTTGCAGCTTGCAAATCTTATGATCAGTATCACTGGATGTGAAACCTAGCGGCTATTTCATATAGATATCTTCCTCAAGATATCCATTCAAGAATGCCGTTTTCACGTCCATTTGCCATATTTCATAATCGAAATAGGCTACAACGGCAAGCAATGTGCGGATGGATTTTAGCATAGCCACTGGGGAAAAGGTATCCTGATAGTCAATGCCTTCGCGTTGACTATAACCTTTTGCCACTAGTCTAGCCTTGAATGTCTCCACATTTTCATCTGCACCAATCTTTCTCTTGAAGATCCATTTACACCCAATAGGTACTATACCTTCTGGTGGATCTACCAAGGTTCAGACTTGGTTTGAGTGCATCGAGTCAATTTCTGACTGCATTGCCTCTAGCCATTTCTCGGAGTCGATATCTGATATCGCCTCATTGTAGGTTTTGGGATCATCACCATGAGCACCATTACCTACGAGGAATATTTTCTCTACTTTCTCTGAAATAATACCTAAGTATCTTTCAGGGGGATGGAAAACTCTTTCCGATCTATGAGGTGGAGGAGGTAGTATTCTTATTGGCTCAACCTGATTTGGTTCCAATTGGTCCTTAGCTCGTTGTACTTGTGAGACTTTCTCATCAAGCTTAATCTACTTTCCAATGCCGCTATCTTGAATAAACTATTTTTCAAGAAAGATGGCATGTCGACTCACAATCACATTGTGGTCTTCTGGAATGTAGAAATAGTATCCTAATGACTCTTTAGGATATCCTATGAATCGAGCTCTAAAGGACCTAAACTCTAACTTGTCCGCTTGTTGTCTTTTGACATGAGCCGGAACAACCCCAAATTCTGAGATGACTCAGACTTGGTTTCTTACCATGCCATATCTCATACGGTGTGGTAGGAACGGTCTTAGAGGGAACCCTATTCAGTAGATAAATTGAAGTTAACAATGAATGTCCCCAAAGAAAATCAGGGAGGTTTGTGAAGCTCATCATGGATTGGACCATATCTAATAGAGTCTGATTTCTCTGTTCTGAAATTCTATTGAGTTGAGATGTTCCTGGTGGAGTCCATTGAGAGACTATGCCATTATCCTTGAGATAGTCTAGGAATTTCCGGCTAAGGTATTCACCTCCTCGATCTGATCGAAGAACCTTAATGGGTTTTTTAGTTTATTTTTCTACTTCATGTCTGAATTCTTTGAACTTTTCAAAAGCTTCAGACTTGTGTCTCATAAGATACACATATCCATACCTAGATAGATCATCGGTAAAGATAATGAAGTAGACAAAATTGCCTCTAGTCGGCACATCAAATGGATCGCACACATCAGTATGTACTAGGGCAAGAAGATCTGTGGCCCTCTCCCCATGTCCAACAAAAGGGAGTTTAGTCATTTTGCCTTGAAGACAAGATTCACAAGTTGGATATGACTCGAAAGTCAATGGACTCAATAGCCCATTTTTCTCCAATTTGTTGATCCTATCTTCTGCTATATGACCTAATCTTAGGTGCCATAGATATTTATCATTTGGACTATCCCTAGGTCGTTTGGCATTCATGTTTTGCTCGATAGTTAGAATAGGTACATTAATATGTAGCTGATAAAGACCATTAATAAGGAAACCATTTGCAATTTTATTTCTTTCATAAAGAATGTTACAATGGTCCTTAAAGAAGGTAATCACATAGCCTTCTTATGCTAAGCATGAAACAGAAATCAAATTCCTGCTAGCTGCAGGCACATAATAATAGTCTTTCAAAACTAAGTCTAAACCAGATGGTAATCGAAGAGGGTATGTTTCCATGGCTACTGCAGCAACTCTTGCTCCATTACCGATGCATAGGATCATGTCTCCATCCCTCAGCCTCCTGCTATCCTCAAGACCCTGCATGGAAGTGCACAGATGAGCACTAGAACCTAGAGTCAAGCACCCAACTAGATGTAGAAGAAATCGTAAGGTTAGACTCAATAACGAGCATACCTCCAGAAGGACCTTCCTTCTTGTTCTTCAGGGTGGCCAGGTAAGTAGGGCAGTTCTACTTTCAGTGGCCGTCGCTATTGCAATGGAAACACTTTTCTTTAGCAACGACTTTTTTCTTCGGCTCTGCCTTCTTCTTCTTTGTTCCTTCCATCTTCTGCTTTTTCACAGACTTCTTTTTCTTTTCATAAGACTTTCTTTTGGAAGAAGTCCATTCCATAGCAAGAACTGAGCCTTTAGAACCTTTCATAGAAAGCTCAGCGGTAACCAGCATGTTCATTAATTCGGCCAAGAAATTTTGAAGTTTATGCATGTGGTAATTCATGATGAATTGCCCATATGCATCAGTCAAGGATTGCAGAATAATATCATTCTACAGATCCAAGTCTAACTTCACACCGAGCTTCTCAAGCTCTTTCATGTCCTTGATCATCATCAGACAGTGATCTTGGACTGACTGCCCATCACGCATCTTAGCCTTAAAAAGTCGTTTCATGACTTGATACTTGGCTGCACGACTCTGTTCACCAAACATCTCCTGTAGGTGAGCCAACATTTGGCAAGCAGTCCCGATATCTTCATGTTGGCGCTGGAGCTCATCAGACATCGAGCCCAACATGTAATATCTGACCTTATTATCTTCGTCTATCCATTTTTCTAAAGATGCTCTCTGTTTAGTGGATGGACGGGCTGGTAAGGTGGGAGGGTCCTGATCCAAAACATGGGTTAACTTCTTGGAACCCAAAACAATTTTATAGTTCCTGAGCCAATCTTTATAATTAGATCCGGTCAGTCTGTGTGTGTCCAGGATACGTGCTAATGGATTGGACGCAGACATTTTTCTGTAGAGAGTCAAAGATTCTAGTTAGATACTGTAATTATGACTTGACCAATTTATTTAGGAATTTTATTTTTAAACAAATTAGCTCCCACTATTTTCTTGAATCTCCACACTTTTTCTATAGAGATGCAAAAATCTCCATGATTAATGATTTTTAGTGGGTGGTGCGGTCTCACCAACTGACTCATCACCTCACCTAACAGTTATTGGTGATGGGTTAGCCAATGAGTGAACAACTCTTGTTCAATGATTCTCTAATCATGGTGCATCCAAACTTGGTCTCTAATTCATGAATCTCACCGTATTCGAAATATTGATCCACTCCTTAGTTAAGTCAGACCCACCATTTGCATAGATTGGATTTCTAATTGAGTCTCTCACCGTATCCAAAATATTGAGCCCAACTCATCCTCCAGCCCATAGCATCCAATGCCTAATAGACTTGGTTGCATCTTTTCGGTGCAACTGAGCCACTGTATCCAGTCGAGAACAATCAACCCTGGGAAGGGCCCTGCATATCTACAATGGTGGAAGACCTCAGACTTAATCTTTTCTTAGGAAGAATTGATTCAGATCTCATTAAACTAGACTTATCATAGTCATAACAATTATGACTAACCTAGTGGCATGGGTTAGCTCGGATTATTGACCACCTCAGATCAGAACTGTGTCAATAGATATGGCCAAGTAAGTAGACCAGTGGAAGGAATATGCCATTAACTCATACAAGAACGCATTCAAGTCGAGTAGCTTCCAATTAAAAATCAGTCGGTCGTATGTGCCAAACTTACCTTAGACACCAAATTGTTGAGTCAGAACCAATTGGGTTAGCCTACAATCCAGACTCTAACCTCTGAGCCTAATTAGGTCTTGCTTGATCGTGACTCGATCTTGATCCAGACTTAATCCTATTAGGCTGGTCAATTTAAGTATTGTTGATCCCATCTAACCAACTCTTGATTCGGTTTGATCAATCGCTTAGATCTAATTAAGCTACCCAAGCCCAAACCTAGTATTATGAATATGTCTTAGATCTGAAATTCTCAATTTTAGACCTAATTAACATTCAATAATCTTAATTTTTAATTAAGTAAGGTTCATAAATAAAATATGCATAATAAATCCTAGGGTTTCAAGATCTAGGATTTTGCAGAAAGTAAGTTTTGGGTTTCTGATTAAGGACGAACATGCAGCACCCCTATACGTCATAAGAGCACCCCATCAGATGGGAGGAGAGGGCCTTTAAACTCTTCTTCATTCTTATGACCGAACGGCCAAGAGGAACGCCTTAATCAAGAACATGCAATACTACAAAATAGTTTTAGATCTATATCATATATCTCATATATAAATTAGATCTAATCATAGCATATTTTGCATACATCTCATGTATCAAATCATGCATGTCTTCAGATCTAAATTATCTTATAATAATCTAAAAAATTAGATTTAAATTGATCTCATCAAAATAAATTCTAATCTAGATAATTATGTAAAACTATTCTACAACTAGTCTAGACAAGCATCAATCCTATCTCATATGATGTTTAAAATTAAATAATTTTTTTTGATTTTAGATCTGATCACATCTCATGTGATATCTAAAATCACTTATTTTTTATTTAGAATAAATTTAAAATTAGATCTAAACACTTTTAGAACCTTGGCTTTGATACCTGTTGAAGGAAAATCCTGATTTCTCGGTTTAGATTCGTTCAGATCTGATCAGATCAAGAGATATATTTCAAAATTTTTACTCTTTAATCTATATCAGATCTGAGATATTTTATATTTGATTATTATTATTTTAAAAATTAAAATAAATTTAGATAAATTAAATCAGATTTAATTTACCTTGAAGTGGGTAATCCTATTACTCGTTGATGATCTTGTAAGCAGCGAAAGGTTCTAGATTTAGCCACGCAAGTGCCTAGCCTCTATTGGTATCCACTCGAGTTGGATCTAGAGATCCTCTTCTTCTCTATCACATCTCCAAAAATTAGATCTGGATCTGATCTGGAGGATCTTCAAAACTCCTTTTGAAGATCAGCAGTTGTCCTTTGCAGCAGCGCAGCCTTCTAGCTTTCAGTCGCCTTTCTCTCATCTGGATCGCACCAACCAAGATCCAAAACTCCTTTTGGATGTAGAGAGGAGAGGGAGAAGGTGGGTTTGGCATGGAGGAGGAGAGGAGAAGCAGCCTTGGGGCATGGAGAATTATGATTTTCTTTGAGTTGGGTGCAGGGTCTTATTTATAGACTAAGCATGATCCAACTCCTCTTCTTCCCAACCAATCACAACCCTTTGTGAAATCAGATCTAAATCTGATTAGTGGGAATAGAGTTCCTTGGATTCCTCCTTAGAGGGTGCCTAAGACCAGTCAAAGTTGGTTCTTAGGAGAACTCTAATTGGAATCCAAAAAGGAGATGGAGTCCCTGTCCAACAGGGACTCCTAGGCACCTCCAACTTGGGCACACGCTAAGGGTGGCATGCTCCCTCCTCCTTGCCAGATTCTGGTAGGGGGACATGCCCCCACCAGCCCTCCAATAGGTGTGTGATACGTGGATAAAAGTCAAAATATCAATGGTCAATATTTGACCAATCAAAGGTCAACTTTTGACCAAAGTCAAAGGACGAGAAATGATAGGTAACCAAAAATGGTAGGTAATGTCTTACAAAATAAGACAACCTTTTCTGACTTGGACAAAATCCAGTTAGACAAAATGAAGGCCTCTAAATGAGCACAAACTCCTTTGGCTCAGTCAGGACAACTATTTATGATAGTAAAAGAAGAACGTTAGGTTCAATCGAGTGCTAGCACGATTTTCTTGAACCTAATTGAATCTCATTCAGATCAATTGAACTAGATCAGTTTAATTGATGATCACCAGATTCAAATCCTTGTTTGTGTGATCCAGTTAGATTTAGTTCTGTATGGTAATGGGATATGTCATGATCTCTATCATCGACATCATCGAAACTCCTTTCGATGGATCAGAACTCTTCTGATTCGAACAGCTAGAATGATCGATCATCTAAATCATTCTAATTGCTCCCAAAATCCACCAGTGACACCTAGCAGTATATGGTGGCAACCCATCAGAGCTGAATGTGAACCTCTTGGTGCAGCTACTTGTGTGATTAAGTTCTTCTATCTTGAGCCCCGATCAGATTAGGGTTAAGGTGAACTCGTCAAACCCTAGTCTCTATCATATGATGTAATCATTCGATTTCAAGTCCAATGTGAAAACCTAAATAGAAACTCTTTCTATTATTTCACTCTACCATGGCCATGGAGCTTCTGGACTTGATTCTCATGATCATCATAGGGCTGCTCCTCTACCACCGAGGTAGATAGATTCCATCTTGATGCTATCCAGTTCCTTACAATGAACATGCTATAGCCAACATACACCTCAGGGTTCCATATGGCTAGGAGATCGAGTAATGGTGTAGTCAAACTATAACACCCTCAAGGTGAACTGCCGATGCACCTTAGGTCAAAGAACCAGACACACTACTGCAGCATCGAGTCAGTCATTGATGAGAAGGTAGACTTCCTAATGACTACTCGAGATGGTCACGCTCAGTGCCCTCGTTTTCTAACGAGTACCTATACTCTCGCTTCGGTGTCTCCACACCATAGACTCAAGACTCATCTATTAAAGAGAAGCGATTGTACACCAACCTTCTGGATCAATCACCATCCTCGTGATGATCCTATGGTCAGGAGCATTTTATGAGTTAATAATGATTATTCATGTCTTAAATTTTCAACTCTTGAAAATATGAATTATCATTACCATTAACTCAAAGGATGTATCACAGACACTAAATATACATATGTGATAGAAAATAACCCATTTTATTGATATTAGTCAAAATTATAATTTTACCTCTAGAGGTGTATTACAAGTGTCAGCCAATTCTGGCTTCTAGGGCAGATATATCTAACATTGGTACCCAAGCAAAAATATCAGCATTCCTCTGCAAGAAGGCGATGAGTTGCTTTTTGACTTTTCTTCGCAAATTGAAGTCAATTTGTATAGTATGATCTTCATTCCCATCATTTAGTGAAACCGAGACAAGATCGTTAATAGATTCCTCCTGCTCTTCAGTCAAGTCATCATAGGTATCAAGTCCATCTACTAGATATGGCTTCATTTGCTTTCCTCCTTGCAGGGCAATGGTGTAGAAGTGTCGCACCAAAGTCTGATCTCCTCTGACCTTTTCAATCCTATATTCTATCAAAAACTTCATCTTTAAATAGTAAGTTGAAACTACTACCCTAAGTGCATTTAAGCTGGATTGGCCAAGAATTATGTTGTAGGCAAAAGGTGCCTTTACTACTAGAAAATCAACTTGGGCCTTTGATTACTTTCGGTACTGACTAGCCATAACAAACAAGGTAATTATTCTCTTCGTTGGTGCAGCATCATCGGTGAACCACACTAATAAAGAGCTTATTGGTCTCATTCGACTGTCAGATATAGGTATTTTAGAGAATGCATCATAAAATAGAACATCAGCAGAGCTTCCATTATCAATCAAAATGCAGCGTACATCATAATCAGCAATATTTAAAGTTACTACAACCACATCATTGTGTGAATATTGATTCTCTTACGCATCTTTTTCAGCGAAAGCAATGGGCTCCTCAGTTCTCTACCTCTTTGCTGGCTTTGCAGACTCACTAGCTTCTCCCTGTCAGTGTCCCATAGCAATGGTGTTGATGATTCCAAGTGGGGCCAATCTTTCTGTGGCTCATCCCTCTAGGGTGGTTCAGGTTGTGGCAGGACTCTTCCTCGATCCTTCCTCCTTTTCAACCAACATCTCAAAAAATGGTCTAGCCAATCTCGTCTGATGAGCTCCTTAATTTTTTCTTAGAGCTGAATGCATTCTTCAGTATCGTGACCATGGTCATGATGATAGAGGTTGTACCTATTGGGGTTGCGCATGGCTGGATGAGATCACATCTTTTTCGGCCTTGGTAATTGCTTCTTGATTTTCATCAGTACTTGGATCTTCGGAGCATTCAAAGGGGCATAAGTTATGAAATATTCTAGGAGGAAAGTTCCACCATGCCCTCCAATCTAGTTTTCTTGGTCGATGTGCCCGAGGTGGAGTTTGGGCTTTTCTATACTCACGAGGGGTTTTGGAGCATGGTTGAGCTTCACTCGACTTCTCAATGATTATGGGCTTACTACATTCACCTGCCTACCACTCTTTTGTAGCTTCTTTATCTTTCAACTTAAAGGCTTCCTCTGCTCGAGTGTAGCCTTATGCCTGGGTCAACATGTTAGCAAAATCTTGAGGGTACTTCTTTTCTAGGAAGAAAAGAAGATTATTCTTCTAGAGGCCATCCTTTAGTATGGCCATAGTAATAGATAGGTCCAAATTTTGGACCTCCAAGATAGCAGCATTAAAATAACTGATATAAGCTTGGATGGACTCTCTTTCCTTCTGCTTGATATTGACTAGGAAGTTCAAACCTCATCTTTGATGCCAACTGCTGATAAAATAAGTTGCAAACTATTAGCTCAATTGATAAAAAAAGTGGTATCTGATTTGAGATTCGAGTACCAATTTCTTATTGTTCCTTTCAAAGTAGAGGAGAAAGCTCAACACAAAATGGCATCAGGTGTGCCATGGAGCAGCATCATAGTTTTGAAGGCTTCGAGATGGTCAATTGGATTGGTGGTTCCATCATAACTCTCAAACTGAAAGAGTTTGAAGTTCAACAGAATGGGTTCCTGCATGATATGGGTAGAGAATGGAGGGTCGGTGCAGATATCATCATGACGAGCAGGGGCAATATGGTGGAGTTTTTTGATTTGCCAGTTTATTTTTTGAAGCTTCTAATTGAGAATATCATCTCGGTCATGAATCTCAAAGCACGACTAGCTGGAAGAGGATAGTGATTCCCCAAGGATGGAATCATGATCGAAATAAGGGCTCGCTGCTCTCTGCTTCCCCTTCCTAGGAGTCACCAGTCGACTCACCCAGGTGGGTTTTCTTGATCCCAGATCTCAGCATTTTAGTAAGGGTCTTTCTAGTTGAACTAGTGCTGGGGGCTGCTGCATAACCTGCACGACTTTAGTGAGGCCCTTAACCTACCGCACTAGTAGGTTAATGTATCGGTGATGAGGGAGGAGCAGGCTGATCTGGATGAGATCTGATAGCAGAGATGGTGGATCGTCAGGTTGAAGCTTTCTTGGGTAGCATCTTATTGGAACAAGAGGAGATCAGAAAAAAATAGAGTAAAGATGAGGAAAAAGATAAACTTGACTAGATACTCCTTTAAGAATAAGGGCTCAGGAAATCTTTCCTCTAGTATCAATCCTATTGGTGCAGAAAATGGTGCTAATGCCGAAATTGGCTAAAGCTGAAGAAGATGAGGCCACTGACAAGACCTACAAGATGAAGTCCAAACTAGAGGTAGGTGGCTTCAGTAGGACCCTCTGACGATCAAGTTAATTTTCTAGCCAACAAGAATGGAGTACTCAGGAGAAAGTAAGTGGAGATAAGAGCCTAGAAGAAAAAACGTATCTCAAGGATCTTTTATATAGATGGAGTACGTAATAGATTGATGGTGACAACCATAATCATCTGCTAGTGGACCGTTCGGGCCATGTGGAGTTTGTTAAGAGGAGCGGGCTGTCATTTATCATGACTTATAGGCGGTTAGAATTGATTTGTTGGAATTTGGATGAGAGGTTGGAGATTTTGTACTTGAGGGTTGCTTGTTCATACAGAACTTAGGATCGGATTAGCCAGACTTAGAAGTTAGCTTCTAAGTTGTAGAGGATGGACTTGTAGTTAGTTGAAATCTGCCCTTATCGCCCTTGATAGTTTTGAGGAGCTCAGCCAGAGAGGACTTCGACTAGAAAGGAATTCATCTGAATGAAGCTCAGCCAGAGAGTTTGGCTGGAAAGGAATTCGGCCAGCTGGAATCCTTAATATGCAATTGGTGAGATACATTGCTTGTAATGAAGGAATTTTGATGCTTTCAAGGTCTATCATAAGCAAGTTTAGATAGTGTTGGGATTTAACACTTGGAATTTGACAGTCTGTCTTGAGCCAAAGGGTAGAATCAGTCGAATTGCAACTCCTCTCATTGTTCAAGTTCGTTCGACCGAAGTCCTATTCTATAGTTGTTGGTAGAGCGTTAATGATCACTGTTGAGAAGGTCGTCCAGCATACATAGATTGGAGGTTGTCCTTCCCAAAGTAGGGTGGAGTAGGAGAGCTGCTTGGACAAGGTTTTGTCATGGTTACCGCTTGAAATCATGCTAAAATCAGACATCTTCCCAGACTTCAGTGGGAGCTATTTTATTCCCAACAAATTATATTTTGGTACTTATAACTTATATTATCACATGAAATCTGGTCAAGATATTCATTGCTTGCTAGGCTATTTAGCTTATTATTTTATATTTTACTATTTTTACATATTTAGAGGATAAGCTTGACTCAGAGATTCGATAAGGAGGAGCAAATTAGAGGTAGACTTTGATATTTTATTTTAGATTAGAATTTATTGAACTTTGATACAAAACTATAGAATTTTATTTTATAAAATTTTTGATTTGGTTATTTAAAATAAGATTGAACATTAATTATTGTTCTACTATTGCTTTATGATATTGTGATAAGATACCTTACATGCTAGTGGGGTTAGTTCTCTATAAGTATGCAGTGATTGTTGCGACCCCTAGCTCATGACTTTGGGTTAGAGGCATGACAAAATCTTTCTCAATCAAAGCAAATACTTCAAAAAAATAATCAAGAAATATAAAATGGAGAGTACTAGACTTTTTGATACACCCATGAGCCCTTCATACAAATTTTACAATGATGAGAATGACAAGAGTATCGATCACAAACTATATAGAAGTAATATTATTCTATCTTACTGCTAGTAGAGCAAATATAATATTTAGTATATGTATGTATGATAGATATCAAGCAAATCTTAAGAAATCACATCTTTTAGTTGTTAAAAGAATTCTTAGATACTTAGTCTGTATTTATAATGTAGGTTTATGGTATTCCAAAAGTTCTTCTATTAAATTGATAGCATATTCTAATGCTAATTTTGCTTGTTGTAAATTAGATAAAAAATATACAAGTAAAACTCAAAATTTAGTGGCACTATCCATGGAGAAAGTAAGTATATTTTTGCTAGAAGTTGTTGTGCTTAAATATTATGGATTAAGTAATAACTAGAAGATTATAGTATTAAAATGAATAAAATATCATAAGATATGATAATACAAGTACAATCAACTTAACAAAAAAATCATTTAACATTCAAGAACTATATACATTGAGGTAAGCCGTCGATTCATAAGAGATCATGTCCAAAATGAGGATTGATAAGTGGTAAAAATATACTAATAAAAGTATTAAATTATAAAATAAATTAATCTATTTCTTTAGAAATTGATATTTTTATTAATCTAATGCAGGAAAGAAGGCCACCTATGAAGATCTTATTTTTCTGGTTCAGATGAAATAAATTTCAGACAAAACGGACTTCAAACGAGTCTAAAATTAAATTTCAAAAAAAGAAAAAAAAACGCCGACGCAACGCTGACGTCAGGATGACGTCAGCATTTTTTGCGGCGCACGGTGGACCAACCGGAGGATATTTTGGATATTTCACATCAGAAAAAATGCTCTTTGATTGGCTGAAGAATGCGGTGGTCCACGCAACATCGGGCTCGTGCATGGTCCATGGAGGGTAATTTGGGAATTTTGGCTGATCCAACGGGCTTTTTCACTAAAACTCGATCGGACGGTCGAAACGAAGGCACTGATGGACGGCATCCGTAGCTCCCGATCGAGATCCAACGGCTGAGATTCATCTCGACGGTAAACTAAAGATTAGAAGCCTTCTTTCTACGTGATTGGATGGCCCAAATTCGATCCAACGGTTGATCCAATGGCTAGCATTAAATCCAACTTGATCTGGGTTATTTTAAGGGGTTTTTGAGTGGTTTTTGAACCGTTTGATCAACATCTAACGGGCAGAATTACCCAGATCTTAATTTGAGTTGTTTTAGGAGTCTTAAACCTAATTTTTGATGGATTTTGGGGGAAATCAATCTCTTGATCTATAAAAAGTCTGTTGTTGCCGTGAAAAAAAAAAATCAGAGAGAGACAGGGAGAAAGAGAGAGAGGGAGAAAGAGAGAGAGAGAGAGATAGAGAAAGAGAGAGAAGTCAGAGAGAAAAAGAAAAAAAAGAGAAAAAGAGAGAGATAGAGAGAGGGAGAGACAGAGAAAGAGAGAGAAGAAGTCAGAAAAAAAAAAAGAAAAACAAAAAGAAAGAGAGGAGAGAGGTAGAAAGAGAAGAGTGATTTGTAAGAAATTCAAAAAAGATTTTTGATTTCTTTTGACGATCAAGACATCGATTAAGGAGCCTCTTCATCTTCGCCAAGTTCTCCACATCAAGAGTAGTAGACAATCAATTTCAGCAATCAAACAGTCTAATTTCTCTATGCGTTTTATTTTATTCGCTGTTTTTGAATTTATTATCATGAACTAAATTTTTTTTTACTAAGGCTAAGGTGTAGCCACTCTTTTGATGCAATATTCAGTATGATTTATTTTTAAATTTTATTCATGAGGAGTATATAAATCTGATCTTAATGCTTTTAGATTACTGGACCATCTTCTAATTGATCTGATGAACATAGATGTTACGAACCAAGTACATCTATGTTATTGCTTCTTGATTATATACCTTGTATTATGAATCAAATTAGAATTCATATGCATGTGAAAATTTTAGTGTGCTTTGGACGCAGCGTATTTTAATTAGAGGGTTTCACAAAACTTAATGCATTAATATTTATTTAAATTACACCTGGACCAAAGGGTAATTAATAAATATTAATAGTTTTGCTATGCCTGGACAATAGGTAGTGAATAAATTAGGAGACTCCACCGTTACATGAAATAAAATTAATATAAAAATTTGAATATTGTATTGACTGAGTTGGTGAACCGATTGCTTTAGTAATCCATTGCTCTTGAGTTTAAATATAATTTACACTCTCTCTATTTTTTTTTGAAAAAAAAATTATTTTTTTTTAAATTTTATTCTTTAATTTCTTATTCTCATAAATCGATCTTCTAAATAAAGCATAGGAAAGAGCTTTTCAGTACTTATTTTTCAATCCTCTAGGGACGATATTCTACTCATTCACTTTATTACTTGATCAACTGGTGCACTTGCCATAGCTATAAATTAGCACGCATCAAGGATGTATTGCTTGATTTTATTTGTACTGATAAGCAATTAGCTGACACATTTTCATCAAACCCCTAAGTGAAGATAGATTTAGCATGATTAGAAAAGAATTAGATGTTTATGACCCTTTTGCCTAAATTCCAACAAATTCTCTTGAAATTCCTTGATTTATTGAATGTCCAAATTCCTTGATAATCTTCAACTCAATTTTTATCTAATCAATTCCCTTTGAGCCCATTCTTGATTGAGTTGCTAGTTTTTCTCTTAGAAAATCAAGAATCTTCTTATGCTTGAGTTCGAGTTGACTTGAGATAAAGTTTGAGTTGACTCCAGCTCAAGTCAACTTGCAAAAGGTTCTCGAGTCGACTCAAGATCAGGACCACAGCTTTTTAACCATGAAATATCTTTCTTGTTTTCACTTTCCCCTTCCTCTTTTAACCTTAGAATGGTGTTGCAAGACCTCCAAAGACCTTCTTTGACTTTATGGTGACCTACATCTATCCATTTCCTCCCTTGATTTTGAATTTCCCTCATGCGCAATGGGGCTGTGGAAGCAACATACTTGTTGCTGCAAAAGTCCAAGGGTTGAGGCTGAATTAGAGAACCATTCCAAGCACCACAATGATCCATCTCGGCATGTAAAAGCTTTAGTTCCTCCTTCTCCGACACCTCCTCCATCATTGGCAGATCCACTCAACGACCATGCCATCCCAATAGGTTGGAAGATAGACTTTCATTTTCTTGATAGAGTGGGGTTTTGGGTATGGGAATGGATCTAGAAGCAAGGTTGAGAGAAGTTTTGTAGCATGGACCAGCCCACTTATCTGATCCTAATGAGAGAGTTCTATAGTTCCATGGCCTAAGGATCAAATGATGTGGGTTGCACTGTTAAGGGAGTCTCTTTCCTACTAACTATAGAGAGGTTTGGGTAGATTTGGGATATTACTTGTGAAGGCACAGTCCCCTATCGTGGGTTCAACAAAGAAGATGCACTGAAGGTGATCTTTGAGGTTATCTTGGAGAGATCGAATGTTAGGGGTATCTCAGAGCTATTTGCAAACTAGTTGTCAGTGGAGATGAGATTGCTACATCATATTTTGAGGAGGATTCTGTTTCTAAAGACTTGAAGATTTAACTTCATCTCAGAGAGAGACATAGTCATTATGTATTGCTTGATTCAAGGGGTGCCCCTAAATGTCCCCTCTTTGATCTTGACTAGATGAGAGGTGGAGTTTACAGGGCCAAGGCATTTACCCCATGGCATGGCTTTGATCACAGTATTTAGGGAGGTTGGAGTGAGCTTTGAGGGGGAGGTGACCTATATATTGATGCACTCTATAATAGAAATTATGTTCCAAAGTCAATCATCAGTCTGTTAATGGTTGAACTCATATATGTACATACATGTAAATTAAAAATTAATAAAATATTATTTGACTCTTTTCATCACAAAAGTGTACATCTTCTAACGAATGCCTATGTTGTGGTAAAGTCTTTAGAACTATTTTAAGTTGATAAAGAAGAATTTATCATTTAGTTCTTAAACCTATTCATAACCAAATGATATGCTATTACTAGGACGATAGCAATATCAAGTATAGGACATTATGTGCCATATAGGTTGGTTATCTTTTTAACCAAGAAGTGTGAAGACACTGATATGGCATGCAGGTGAGATGTAGGAGTATATTTATACTGAACGTGACCACTCTGGAGCATTCTGCTATCAAGTCTTGCTCCGAAGGAATATAGGTATAAGTGTCCCATAAATCTTAGATCACTATGGTGACTTATAAGCAACTTACTGTACTTTGGTATCAGACTATCTGAATTTCTAATTTAATGATAGAAGATTTTTAGGTGTAGTCAAATACTTGTAGAGTCGGTGCATGAGTCAAGATGGGATTGACTACTCCAAGAGCTTAAAGATAATGTATCACTATATTTCAATTTAGCAAAACCTCAGTCGGAATATTCCATATGATGGATTCAAAATTTGAAATACAATATGGATAACTTATTTAGAATTGACAGTTAAACCTTTGGTCATCCTTTGAGCATTCAGGGTTAAATAGATGAATTATATGGTAGACATATTCTAGTAGGTTCTGAATATTGCTTTGCTTACATTTGGCCTATTTGGATATCGATTACCATTACTAGATGGTTACTTCAATTAGTATAGAAATTTATTCTTGTGCTACCGTCTTAGATTCGAATATTTAGAGTCATACTCATAAGAGGTACTTATATGATCATGTGGTTGACCAAGAGTCCCATCGGATTGGAACTCTATAATCAAGAGTCCCATTGGACTGAAACTCTATAATTAGAAGTTCCACTGAGCTAGAACTCTATAATTAGGAGTTTCACCAAGTTTTCATGATCAAGAGTCGCATTGGATTGGGACTCTATGGTCAGTAGTCCCACTAGATGGAGAATCTATGATCAGGAGTCCTGCTCGACTGGGACTGAGTCATTGGAGATTAGTTAGCAATAAGATTGTTAATTAGCTCAATTTGATTGAGCAAAGAAGTTTGGATCAAATTTGATTGAATTAGATTCAATTTGGTTTGACTTGATTAAGTTATGAGATGATCTAATCGTCAAGAGAGATTAATTCTTCATTTGATCAGGACTTAGACTCGATCAAATTCTAATTTAATTAGAATTTAATTAAGTCAATTTAAAGTCTAATTTGATTAATCTTACTAATTTGATTCTAATTTGATTGAAATAAAATAAGAAAATCAGAGTTTGATAAGAGTATGATGTTGTCATTAAGACACCGTATTTATCAATTTAATTTTAATTTCTTAAAAAATAATTAAAAGCACATAGATAGTAGTGAGTCGGATCGAATCCATAGAGAAGATAGTGTTTTAGTTTTAAAATCATTAATTTTTTTATAAAAAAAAATTAAAATAAAATTAAAGTCAGAAAATAGAATTTAAAATTATAATAAAAATAAATATTAAAAATTAAAATAGCATGAAAATAAATTTTGGTACTAAGATCTACTACGTAGATCTTAGCATCTACTTACAATAAAATTAAAATTTATAATAAAAATAAATGATAAAAATTAAATTTATAATTAAAAATAAAGAACTAAATTTTAAATAGTAGAAAAAATAAAATTTACATTAATTTAAAGCTCAAAATTTAAATACATGGAATTTAAAAAGAATAAAAAAATAAAAATTAAAAGTAGGTTGATCTTGATCTTGGATCGGTGTTGGCATTGAAATGGTGTAGAAGATCAGCTTGTTTTCTCAGTGCCATCTACCTCGAAGGAACCTTGAATCCTAAGCATGGCTCTACCCTATACCATGATCTTTTCTTGATTGAAGATAATGAATTCTAGAAGCCTAGGAACCTTTTTATAAAGTGTTGGAGGGCTAGAACCTTTGCTTCTATGCAATGTGGAACTAAGAAAAAGTTTTGATCAGCAAAAATAGAGAAATTTTAAGAAAAATCAGATTAAAATAGTTCTTGGATGCATCCTATTGAATTTCATGAGTTCTAGCCATCAGATGGCAATCTAAGGATCCAAAAAAATATCAAAAATCAACATGTAATAGCTCAGATCAAGTTGGAATAAATATTGGCCATTGGATCGTACTTGATGGAGAATTTTTAGCTATTGGATCAAAGAAGGATGCTTGAATCACTGTCGGGAGCTTCGTTAACCATTGGATCAACATTGGGAGCTTCTAGAGCCATCTGATGGCAATTTGGCTCTATTTGGCTTCGAATCAAGTAGGAAATGATGTCAACCATTCAATTTTGACCAGGAATGACCAGCATTGTCTGATTATGCTTTTACTGTTCTCATGAACTATATGGACTGGCCATGCCAAAGACTGCAACCAATCACCACATGCCTTTGCATGTGAAATTACCATTTTGCCCCATGAGCCACGTGAGTTTTTTTTTCTGAACCCCTTAAGGGTCTAAGTCTGCCACGTGGTGACTGATGATTCACCATATTCTACGAAGCTGGCAGTCTACGCTTGATTTCATGGATCGATCGGTTGGTTTACTGTGCACCGATGATCCAATGGGTTGGTGGGCTGCTGCGTGTGGGCTTGTGGGCTAGCCGACTGGCTTCTTGGCTGATGCACCGGCTAAGCTGAATAAGCTGGCTGAGCCATTTTCATTTTTATTTTTTTTATTTCTTTAAATCTTTGTACAGGATCTGTTTTAGATCGGATTTGCTCCAAACTTATTTTATTATAACTAAAAAATTAAGCTCTTTTTTTTATGATCATATTTTTAATTAAATAAATAAAAAATATATTAATTTTTAAAAATAAAAATAAATTAATTTATAAATTAATATTTTTAATGATGTATTTATGGTACTTATCACAACCCCTAACTTAAGCTTTGCTCATTCTCGAGTAAAGAAAAAAATTAGTTTTAAATATCTTTTAAGTTTTAGAGTTTTGAATTTTATCAAGTAATTTTCAAAATAGCCATTGATATTTAGTAGAGTATAAGTGAGCTATGTCATTGGAGTATTAATACTTATCCAATATTAAAATTAAGTGAAGAATATCAATTTTTTTTAAACTTTTTTTAAATTATTTTTATCTTTATCTCTGAATCGTCTAAACTTTCATATGGACAAGTGTATTGTTACTTCCATCCTTAAAATTTTTTTTTATTCACATTGCCTACTTTTTGATACAAATATTATTACTCACTTACGCAATGGGACCCGATTACTCGATGAAAAACTAATGTATTTTTTTTAAATAATGTACCATTATTTGGTGCCTTAACTTCTTAAGCTTTCTATTTGATCCATGTAGCGAGTATTGGGCCAATGACTTTCAAACCAGTTGGCTTTAGGATACTAGATATAAAATATCCCTCGGACTTACTAGCTCAAATCCAATAGGCTACGAGTTAAGACTAGCTTTATAATAAGCTTTCTTATCCTTTACCTTTTTTGATGGAAACTCAATGTTTGCTTAGGCAAAGAGGCTCAATTACTTAATGAGAAGTACTTGAAAACTATTTTATTTAATTCTTTTATGAAGAAACGTATAGTTACCTTACACAAGCCTATAAAAAGTAAACTCTTTTCTAATGCTTGTAGGAAAGATTAGAAGTGCTCAAAAAAAAAAAATATTCTAGACTTAACTCTTTATTTGATTTTTTTAATACTTGATCTCTCAATATCTCATAAATTTTTTGATCTATGCATCAGTTTTCTTTAAAAATGCTTAGTTCAACTTGATTCTTAAGCATAATCGGATGTCTAAATGCTAAATACTAAATTATTTGAGGACTTTAAAAAAAAATTATTATTCTCTTCCTCCTAACTTAATCGACATTGTCCTTAATGGAGAAAAAAATTAAAAATATAATAAAAAATAAAAAAAAGTACACCTGACTTAATATGTATATGGTCCAGCATAAGTCTTGAAAATTTGGCTCTCCCTCCAACTTATTCAATATGTTCTAAGAAAAAAATAAACTAAAAAATAAATTAGATAAAAAAAATATATATTGGATTACCTCCTAATAAGCACTAAGTTTACTATCTTCAGCCAGATACATGGTAGGTTACCTATCCTATATTAAATACTAGATTGATAAATCCTAATGATTTTGGATTGCCAATCTCAAGAAGATAATTTATGATCCCTTTATTGATAAATTAATTGTTAATTTTGAGAACATAGTTCATGACCCTAATTTTAGACCTTTATTTGTGAAGAATTTCTCCTATTTGTTCTTCTAAAATTCTCATGAATTAAGTTTTTAGATTAGAAGATAAATTTGATTCAATAGGTACTGGAAGGATGACTGAAGGTGGCTTTTGTTGTGGAGGTAAATTAATATGATCTTGCTTAAACATCTATATTGGCTTTTCGTTATATGCTCCTTGATTTTTATAGGAAGAACCAGCTTCTAGGGCTAAAGAAAATGGGACTATTGGTTTATAGGTCTTGAATAAATTATTTGCTCTCTTCTTTCCTTTGTTAGTCTCGTTTAAATTAAAACCATCATCAATATCAGTTTCGAGCTCAAGTTCTTTTATATGGTTAGTCTCAATGCTAACCTCTTCTTTTAAATTTTCATCTTGGCTAGCATCAATACTAGCCTCTCTCAGCTGATCTTGGTATGTGTTCATAAGAATCTTATTACTTTTAAGTTAAAAAATTACTTTGGCATTCTCAAATAGGGGATTCTTAAGTGGAACATTAGATTGATAATTTAGTCCAGATGGTTGGTAGATATTAGGTGGGTTGTTTATAAGAATTGATTGGCTTAGTAATTGACCTAGTTCTCTTCTCATGGTAGACTCAACTAATTATCTTATTTAAGCTTCTAACCTGGTGAAAAATTATTGTTGAGTCAAAATCGATTGTTGTTGAGTTAGAATTAATTATTATAGTTGATTGAATATGTCGTCGACTAGATTGGTCCATTGAGGAGGTGGATATGATAGTTGATTGTAATATGATGGTTGGATAAACTGACTAGGCTGACCACTATTATAGGCATAATTCTGGTATTGAGGTATATTTTGAAAGTTTTGCATTGGTGAAATTTAGATCTGAGCCTAAGTCTGTTAGGGTATCCATGAAAAATTAGGATGATTCCTCTAATTTGGGTAATATAAATTTGAAAAAAGTTTATTAACCAGCTTGGAGTAGCCTTGTATAGCTTGATCTTGTTCTTGGATGAAAGATGAAAACTATGCAGCTGTAGAACTTTCACTCACATGATGTGCTGGGCTAGCATAAATAGAATAAATCTCCTAATAATTAGAAAGTGATGTGAATTATGCAGGAGTTTGTTGACCTAGGATTAGAATGAATCTAATTTTTGGGCAAGAAGGTCCACTTTATTTATCAGATTTAAGTCAATCTTAGAACTAGATTTTAGATCATAGATTCCTACCCGATTTTGATAGAAAGATAATAAAGCATGATTAATTGAGTTTCCACTCAGGATTTTAAATAAGACATAATCTTCATCCTCACTCTTGTTCATGAATGCAGCTCCATAGGATGTATCTACCATTTGTCTATACTAGTCTCCTAAACCCTTATAGAAAGCTTGAACAATTTGCCACTTAGATAGACTATGGTGTGGGCATTTTCTAAGAAGTTTCTTAAGTTTTTCTCATGATTTGTGAATTTATTCTCCTAGAAACTAAGCAAATCTAGTGATAGCTCATCTCATAGTGTTGATTCGACCTATGAAATAAATTTTTTTAAGAAATCATATTGTAATTTAGATCAAGTTTTGATTGGTCTTCCTATTATGCCAAGCCAATACTTAGCTTTATCTTTTAAGAAAAAAAAATTAGTCTAAGGGCATCATCAGTTAAATTTGAATTTTCACCGTAGTGCAGATTTCTAAAATTTATCTAGATGCTTGTAAGGATCTTCATTGGTGTTTCCATAGAAAGATAGGAGCATCTAGATTGTGGTCGGCTTGATCTCATAGTGGATTATAGGAATACCAAGTAATTGGATACAAGTTGATGGATTATAAGTGGAAGAAATAAAATATTTCTTCATCTACCTAGGTGTTTCTCTAAGATTTTTAGCCATTTAAATATTTAATTTTATATGAATCAGCCGTTAAATTTTATGATTAGGTTCAACTAGATTAGAAAAAGCGATCTTCTACCATTCATGTACTAGTGCAATCCTAACATGTGGTTCAAAAATTTTTTTAGATTTTTTTTATTTTTTTTTATTTTTTAAAATTAAAATTTTATTATAATTTTATTTATTTTATTATTATTTTATTTGTTATTTTTAGTTTAATTTAATTTAATTTTATTTAGAGGAGGAAAGGAGAAGAAAAAGAGGAGTTCTAAAGAAAAGATCCTAAGGAGTCCTAGAGCTAAAAAGAAAGACAAGAATTAGTTTTAATTAGGTTTGATATTTTAGTTAGTAATCAAGTTAGACAAACAACCATGACTAAGGATTATCCTAGATTTAGATAGCTCCTAACTACCAAGATCATCTTCAAGCCCTCTAAGTGTAAGATCAGTCACTCAACTAGTCAGGTAAGTGTAAGATTGGTAGGAGTCCCTCCATTGCTTTTCTTAGAAACCAATTGTTTTATCCAGGTAAGCTAATGGAATCAATTAAGTAACCACCTTTCTTTGGGATGTAGTCTCTGAACCACTTTTCTTAGACACCAGTCAAACTGACTAATCCTAATTCGATCTAACTTTTAGGATTTCTTATCTTAATGAGCTCAAGTTCCTAGGACCGATATCTAATTAATTTTAAAATTAAAGACTTAGATCAATGCAGGATGCTGGTTGGTTGTTTATGGGCCAAGAAAGGATGATCAAATCTCCATCTTATCTTGTTTAATTAGATGTTATCCTTAAATTAATTTAAAATAAATATGCATAATCACTTTTAGACAAGAAGTTCTATGCAACTAAATTAGATGCATGAAACTTAATTCAAGTTGAGAGGCATATCTTATCTCCAGTGATCACAAAAAAAAAATAAAAAATAAAACTAATATGATGGATGCTCTAAGCAATTAGAGTTTCTACTCTTATCATGAAGCTTTTAATTAGATTTAAATGAATATTTTTTAAATTAATTTAAAAATGAAGTAAATAATAAAAAATTTAGGATTATGATTGATCTCACCATGCAAACTTAGAAGCTTTCCTTCTTATCCTAATTTTTTTTGCTTTTTTTATTTTTTCTTTTCTATAAAATAAATTAAAAAAAATTAGTAAGCAATATTTATAAAAAAATTAAAAAATAAAAATTTTTATTTATAATTTATTTATAAAAAATCAAAGAGATTAAAGACTTTAATGTCTGTGCCTTCTCCAGTAATGATGTCAAAAACTTGATAAAAGCATGATGTTATCGTTAAGACATCATATCTATCAGTTTAATTTTGACTTCTTAAAAAATAATTAAAAATACATAGATAGTAGCGAATTGAGTCAAATTCACAAAGAAGATAGCATTTTAGTTTTAAAATTTTTAATTTTTTATAAAAAAATTTAAAATAGAATTAAAGTCAAAAAATAGAATTTAAAATTATAATAAAAATAAATAGTAAAAATTAAAATAATATAAAAATAAATTTTGGTACTAAGATTTACTATCTAAATCTTAGCATTTACTTGCAATAAAATTTAGATTTATAATAAAAATAAATAGTAAAAATTAAATTTATAATTAAAAGTAAAAAACTAAAATTTAAATAGCAAAAAAATAAAATTTACATTAATTTAAAGTTCAAAATTTTAATATATGAAATTTAAAAAGAATAGAAAAATAAAAAATAAAATTAAAAGTAGGTTAATATTGATCTCGAATCGGTGTTGGTGTTGAGATGGTGTAGAAGATCGACTCTTCCTCTCGGTACCATCTATCTCGAAGCAATCTTATATCTCAAGCATGGCTCTACGCTATACCATCATCTTTTTTTGATCAAAGATAGTGAATTCTGAAAGCCTGGAGTCCTTTTTATAGAGTGTTGGAGGACTGAAACCTTTGCTTCTAAGCAATGCGGGACTAAGGAGAAGTTTTGATTTGCAGAAATAGAGAAATCCCAAGAAAAATTAGATTAAAATAGTCCTTGGATGCATCCTGTTGTATTCCATGAATTCTGGCCGTCAGATGGCAATCCAAGGGTCCAAAAAAACCAAAAATCGATGTATAATAGCCTAGATCAAGTCAGAATAAATATTGGCCATTGGATTGTGCTTGATGGAGAATTTTTAGTCATCAGATCGAAGTTGGGTGCTTGAATTGCTGTCGGGAGCTTTGTCAACCATTGGATCAATGTCGGGAGCTTTTGGAGCTATCCAATGGTGATTTGGCACTGTTTGGCTTTGAATCAAAATAAGAAATGATGTCAACCATTCAATTTTGACTGGGAATGACCAGCACCATCTGATTGTGCTTTTACTATTCTCATGAATCGTGTAGATTGGGTATGCCGAAGATCGCAATCAATCTCCAGGCTAGCGGGCTGACTTCTCAGATTAGGCCAGCTACTGAGCATGCTAGTTAGGCTTGGCTTGGTGGTTTGGCTGAGCACGTCGGCTAAGCTGAATGAGCCGATTGAGCTATTTCTATTTTTATTTTTTTTATTATTTTTTAGTTTTCAAATCTTTGTATAGGATCTGTTTTAGATTGAATTTGCTCCAAACTTATTTCATTGTGACTAGAAAATTAAGTTTTTTTTATTTATGATCATATTTCTAAAAATGATAAAAAATATTAATTTTTAAAAATAAAAATAAATTAATTTATAAATTAATATTTTAATGGTGCATTTATGGTACTTATCAGAGTCCAAACTAGTTGGACTAGCTCATGCGCCACTTCTCCCTTGTGCCACCTTTTCTCATGCAATTTATTCTCTCATGCAAATATGGATTTGCGTATGAGAGAGGGTCCACACTCAGAGGTTTTCCATGTCCTTATGGATGGAGTTTCACTTGGTTTCAAGTTCTATCTCAAAAGGAGTTTGGATAAAACTTGAACAAATTTTTAGCCCTATCCAAATGCTGCCGCCCACATCTATTTAAGCCATAACTTTTTTGTTCGCCAACCCTAATCCCTATTCAACATGAAAACCTAAGAGAGAGGGGGAAAAAAGCTCCATGGGGCATGAGGTTTCAAGGTGGGAAGACATCCAAGACGTGTGAGAAAGAGAAGAGATCTTTCTTCTCTTAGGGCGAGAGACTTAGACCTAGTTCTAGGGTTTTATTTTAAGAGAAAAAAAACTAGAGCGAAAATTTATTTTCTTTGTTCTCTTCCCACATCCTCTAGCAACTCATCTTCGACTTCAAAAAATCTAAGATTCGAAGAACAAGAAGAGATAAAATTTGCCCATCATACGATCTTTACATGATTTAGTAGTTTTGGAAGATCGGAAGAGCATAGAACATCGAGTGAATGATTCGTAGAGGCTGGACACCCTATGTAGCTATGAGCAATCTTTAGATCTTCACATCTAAAAGTTATAATAGCGGAGATTAATGACCCACTCTTAGGTATAAATTTCTGAACTTTAGTTATTAGATCTAGGTTTCTACATCAATGTGATCGATGTTCGGATTTTATTTTTTAGATTTTTATTCATGCTATTTTTCATGTTATAGATCCTTAGATAGGTGTTTTAGATCTCATCCTAAGCATATAAAATAGATTAAAATATTTAATTTTTTATTTTTATATTTAAAAGTTTTAAAATATGCTTAGAATATTTATCGATTTTCTTACAGTTGTATCAAAGCCATAGGTTCTTTATAACATGATTTACACACATGTTTGGATTTGATTTTGATCATTTAGATTAAATCTAAATAAATTCTTCAATAAAAATATGAAAATAATAGATCGCACATATTGATTTATAAGGTTGTCTTATCTGTAAGATTTACCTCTTATAGTAGAGAAGTTGTCCTAGTATGTGCTAATCTAAGAACATAAATCATAAATCCTATTAGATTAGATCTAAATGATTTATGATTTATTTTTGAAGCTTATTTCTAAAATTTATTTATAAAATTAATTGTTGAAATTTACATGCAAACAGAAATTAGTTCTAAGGTACCCAATTCGAATCCATCAGTCTTGAGCTTAATTAAGGATTAAGACTTGTATTGTTTAGGATCTAGGATTGTGAATTGAAGATCCTAAGCCAATTGCACAACTCATGAGCTAATGGGTTAGCATATCAGGTCATTTAATTGGATTAGACCTAAGGTTAGAATTAAAGAATGGATTAGTCAAGAGTAGTTGATCAAATCTAGACAAGTGTTATCTTAAATTAGGTCAAAAACACTTTAAAATCAATTGCAATAGTTGTAGTTGGTCAAGTCCATATTTTTAATAAGAACCAAATGGACTTGATTTTGGCTTAACGGTCGAGTCCAAATTATTAGGTTGATTGAGTCAAAAACTAATTAACTAGTTGGTGTCTAAGATAAGTTTGACAGTCTTGATCGATGATTTTTAATTAGGAGCTACTCGCATTGATTCAGTCTCTGGTGAGTTAATGGCATATCCCTTCCATCGATCTCACTTGCTTAGTCGACATGGTGGATTAGATTTTGATTAGATCACCTAGTAATTCATGCGAATCTATGTCAATTAGATAAATCAGTGTAATTGATTTAGGTGCCCCTAAGACCAACTTGAATCTAGTCCTCTTTGATCTGACTTGGTAAAGCCAGTGGGAGGATTATGATTGGCTAGTTGATTTCTTCTCTATTTTTTAAATTATAATAATTAAATTTTCTAAATTATTAGATTCTTAAAATATTAAAGTTATAGAGATAATCGAGTCATAGCCTCCCATTAAGGTGGATAGTAATGGATCCAATTTTCTAGGTAAACATTGGAGGTGCCTTACAACAAGTATTCATCCAGATATTAAAATTACTATCCATCATATGATGATTAGATTGTACTCTCTGAACAGTGATTAGGTTGGCCAGAGTTTTTCTTGGACTCGATCATCATTTGTTTGATGCACTAAACTCAATCATGTTAATGGTTGGGCCTAACCAGATCCTTTTAGTGGAGACCAAAGCCTACTGAATTGGCACCTGGGATAAAACTAAATACTAAAAATTATTTAAAAAAATAATTAATTAAAAACCTACCTATAGATGCACATGGGTTGGCTAGAGCTTTTCTCGGGCCCATTTGTAGTCTATATAGTTCTAGTACCCACTAAGGAGTTAATGTAATTCTTTGAATTGAAAGTAAAGGCTATCAATTCATAGAAAATAGTGGGAGAATTTTTAAACTAAAGTCCAAGTCTTTAGGCTTATTAATTCATATACTAATTAGGTCTTTTATTTTCTTTTAAGTTAAATAGAATAGCTAGTATTTTGTCGCTCCATTTACTATTAGACAATGACAAACTTATAGAACCTAATTTTGATAATTGAAATTAAAAATTAAGAGTTGTTCTAGAGCACGAATAGATCTTGTATGTTCTTATAGATCTGGTATCTAAGGAGCCTGCTCCGAATGCTCGTGATGCCATCTGAGATACTTATTAGAAGTGGCTCAATGATCATACCATGGTGCATTGCATTATGTGGGCAGTAATGAACGAAGAGTTCAGTCATAAGTTTCAGGATGCTGAGCCGGAGAAAATGATTCAAGTGTTGAATGAGTCATTTGACACTCCTAGAGAAAAGGTGCATCATTTTAGGGTGTCTCAGCCCCTTCAAAATGAGAAGTCCATTGCTGACCCCAGTTTGGCAGACTAGAAGAGGAGATGTCCACATGACCTGAATTGGCTGAATAGGAGAAAGCAGTAACTAGTTGCTAGTCAAGGTTGTTATATGATCACATTTTATAATTTCTCTATTTATGATACTACTATCTAAGTATTAGATATCGGAAGTCTAGTTCATATATACAATTCATTGCATGAACTTCAAGTTGGTGTAAAATTTGAAAATGATGAAAGATTCTTGAATGTTGGGGATGAAAGTATTATTCCAATCCTAGCATTAGGAATTACTAAGCTTGTTTTTAAAATATATAATATCATTTTGAGTGATTGTTACTATTGTCCATCCTTTATAATGAATATAATATCTATAGGGCTTTTGGCCTAAGATGGTTATAGCTTATCAATAAAGAAAAATTATTATGATATCATTATGAATGATATTACAATAATGCGAGGATATTTAAGAAATGGTATTTATATTTTATCATAGCCTGTTAATATAATGTACACGTCTAACAAATGTCCAAAACTAGATAATGTCATCGATGCCTATCTGTGGCACTATCGACTCGATTATATAAATAAGAATAGGATAAACAGGTTAGTTAAAGAGAGAATCCTTAACATCAATGATTGTGAATTATTAACAACCTATGAATCCTACTTTCTTGGTAAGATGACTAAGTCACCCTTTACTAGAAAGGGTGAATGGGCTAGTAAAATTCTGAGTCAAGTACGTACTAATGTATGTAGGCCTATGAACACATGTGCTAAAGGCAGGTATTACTACTTCATTACTTTTATTAATAACCTATCTAGGTATTGGTATGTCTATCTTATGAAGAATAAATTTGATTGATTTGAAATGTTCAAACGATATCGTAATGAGGTAGAAAAATAATTTGGAAAGAGTATTAAAACTCTTTGGTCAGACCGAGGAGGTGAATATCTTTTCAATGAGGTTTTGACATATGTAGGAGAGAATGTGATTCTCTCTCAATGGACTCCTCCTGGAATACCATAGCATAATGGGGTGTTAGAAAAAAGAAATTGAATCCTATTGGACATGGTTCGATCCATGATAAGATTTGCAAGTCTGTTGATTTCATTTTAGGGTTATGCTCTTGAGACAGCTTATTTTGTTCTAAATAATGTTCCTAGCAAATATGTTGCAAAGACTCTATATAAGATATAGATTGGGCATAGGTTGACACTCTCTCATCTTAGGGTTTGGGATTATCCAGCTTATGTCAAATGTTTGTAGATAGATAAGCTTGGACCTAGATTTGATAGGTGTTGTTCATAAGGTATCCCAAGAAAAATAGAAAATATTACTTTTATCTTGCTGAAGAACAAAAGATGTTCGTCAGCAATAGGACAATCTTTTTGAAAAAGAAGTTCCTTGAGGAAGGAACTGCTGCCTCTAAAGTTGAACTTAGTGATGTTCGATAGATAGAAGAATCAGCATATTTTAGTAAACCTATAGAACTGGATTTGATAAGATCAAATTCAAAGTCTATTGTAGAGGTACTCTTAAGGCGATCTGGTAGATTACTATGTCAATTGGATAGATACTATGATTTTTTTGTCCAGGATGGTGATCTTGTCGAGCTCGATGAGAATGATAAGGATCCGATCATCTATATGAATGCAATACAGAGATCTGATTCTGGTAAGTGACTTGAAGTCATGAAATTCGAAATGAAGTCCATGAAGGTCAACAATGTATGGACATTAGTTGATCCACCTAAAGAGGTAAAATCCATAGGATATAAATGGATCTTCAAAAAAAATAAAGGGGACATAGATGGGAAGATAAAGATCTATAAAGTCCATTTGATTGCCAAGGAATATCATCAATGCTATGGTATAGGCTATGAAAAGATGTTATCTTCTGTAGCAATGCTCAAGTTCATTCGAATTATACTTGCAATAGCTATCCATCTAGATTATGAAATCTAGCAGATGGATGTGAAGATAGCTTTTCTAAATGGAGAGCTAGAAAAAGAGGTGTATGTGATACAGCCTGAAGGATTCACATCCATAGATGATTCTAAGGTGTGCAGGCTTTAAAGATCTATTTATGAATTGAAACAGGCATCTTGGAGTTGGAACATGTATTTTAATAAAATAATCAGAATGTATGGTTTCATTAAGAATAGGGAGGAACCCTGGATTTATAAATGGGATAATGATTTTATAGTTATACTCCTTGTATTATATGTGGATGATATTTTCTTAATTAGAAATAACATCCCTACATTGCAAGGAATAAATGTTTGGCTATCGTCTTAGTCCTACATGAAGGATCTAGAAGAAGCATCCTACATCCTAGGGATATAGATCTATAGAGATAGATCAAAAATGTTGCTAGGATTGTCCCAGTCCACGTATATAAAAATTGTACTAAAGAGGCTTAGCATGGAGAATTCCAAAAAAGACTATCTTTCGATAGATCATGAAATTTTTCTCTCAAAGAGAGATTGTTCGACAATACCTCAAGAGAGAGTACATATGAGTAAGATACCATATGCCTCGACGATGAGCTCTATTATATACGCTATGACATATAAGAGACTAGATGTGGCATACTCACTAGGAGTGGTGAGCAAATACCGGTCTGATCTAGGGGAGAACTAGTGAAAAATTATGAAAATCATTCTTAAGTATTTAAGAAATACTAAGAACTAGTAGCTTATTTATGGTGAGTTAGATTTGAAACTTATGAAATTTATAGACTCCAATTTTTAATTTGATCATGATGATAGCAAAAGTATGTCAGGATATGTATTTATTCTCAATAATCGAGTTGTATGCTGGAAAAGTTACAAGCAGAATACTGTGGCTGACTCAGTTTATGAGGCAAAGTATATTGCGACATTCGATGCTGCCAAAGAAACTATGTGACTAAGAAAATTTATCACCGAGCTTGGAGTGGCACCATTTCTTGATGGTCCAGTTCTGCTCTACTACGATAGCAGTGGACCATTACTCAAGCGAAGGAACCAAAGGCACACGAGCGGACGATGCATATTCTACATCGCTATCATCTTGTCTAGAAGATCATGGATCAAGATGATGTCGAGCTTCAGAAGATCGATGAAAATGAAAATCTAGGTGACCCATTCACTGAAGCCCTTACGGTAAAGTAGTTCGATGATCGTAAGTCAAAAATGGGTATACGATACTATACCAAATAGCTTTAGAAAAGTGAAAGTTGTTGAGAATTGTATCCCAAAGCCAATCATCAACCTATTAACGGTTGAGCTCATATATGTATACATATATGAATTACAAATTAACAAAATATTATTTGACTTTTATCATTATAAAAGTGTACATCTTCTGACGAACTCTTATATTGTGGTGAAGTCCTTAGGACTATTTTAAGTTAATAAAAAAGGATTTATCATTTAGTCCTTAAACTTGTTCATGATCAAACAATGTGCTATTACTAGGATGATAGCAACATCAAGTATATGTTGTTGTATGCCATACAGGTTGGTTGTCCTCTTAATTAAGAAGGATGAAGATATTGGTATAGCATACAGATGAGATATAGGAGTATATTTGCACTGAATATGACTACTTTGGAGCATTCTGCCATCAAATCTTATTCTGAAGGAATATGGATATAATTATCTCTCAGACCTGAGATCACCAAGGTAACTTACAAGCAACTCACTGTACTTTGATATTGGACTACCTAAATTTTTAATTCAGTGATGGAAGATTTTTAGGTACAGTCAAATACTTATATAGTCGGTGCATGAGTCAAGATGGGATTGATCGCTCTAAAAGCTTAGAGATAATATATCACTATATTTCAATTTAACAAAATCTCAGTCGAGGTAATCGATATGATGGATTCAAAATTTGAAATAAAATATGAATGACTTATTTATAGTTGATAGTTAAATCCTAGGTCATCCTCTGAGCATTCAGAGTCAAAGGGATGAATTATATAGTAACCATATTCTAGTAGATTCTAAATTTTTCTTCATATACATTCGGCCTATCTGAATGTTGGGTACTATTTTTGGATGATCACTTTGATTAGTATAAAAATTTATTCTTATGCTACCGGCTTAGATTTGAACCTATTGGATCATACTCATAAAAAGTATTGATGCGTGCTAATCTATAGCTATGATAAGTGCACCAGTCGATCAAGTAATAAAGTGAACGAGTAGAGTATCATCCCTAGAGGATTAGAAAATAAGTACTGAAAAGCTTTTTCCTATGCTTTATTTAGAAGACTGATTTATGAGAATAAAAAATTAAAGAATAAAATAAAAAAATAATTAAAAATTTTAAGAAAATAGAGAGAGTGTAATTATTAGGATTTTAAACTTAAGAACAATGTGTTATTAAGGCAATCGGTTCACCAACTCAGTCAATACAATACCCAGATTATTAGATTAATTTTATTTTATATGACGGTGGAGTCTCCTAATTTATTCACTACCCTTTGGTCCAAGCATAGCAAAACTATCAATATTTATTAATTATCCTTTGGTCCAAGTGTAATTTAAATAAATATTAATGCATTAAGTTTTGTGAAACCCTCTAATTAAAATACGCTGTGTCCAAAGCACACTAAAATTTCTGCATGCATATGAATTCTAATTTGATTCATAATACAAGGTATATAATCAAGAAGCAATAACATAGATGTACTTGGTCCGTAACATCTATGTTCATCAGATCAATTAGAAGATAGCCAGTAATCTAAAAGCATTAAGATCAGATTTATATACTTCCTCATGAATAAAATTTAAAATTAAAAATAAATCATACTGAATATTGCATCAAAAGAGTGGCTACACCTTAGCCTTAGTAAAAAAAAATTTAGTTCATGATAACAAGTTCAAAAATAGCAAATAAAATAAAAAGTATAAAAAAATTAGACTGTTTGATTGCTGAAATTGATTGTCCATCGCTCTTGATATGGAGAACTTGGTGAAGAAGAAGAAGCTCCTTGATCAATATTCTGATTGTCGGAAGAAAAAATTAAAAACCATTTTCTTTTTCTCACAAATCTCTCTTCTCTTTCTACCTCTCTCCTCTCTTTCTCTTCTTTTTTTTTTTTTTAATTTCTCTGACTCTCTTTTTTTTTATGGCAATAGTAGGTCCTCTATTTTTATAGGCTAAGAGATCAATTTTCCCCAAAATCCTTTAAAAATTAGGTTTAAAACTCTCAAAACAACTCAAATTAGGATTCTAAATGATTTTGATCGTTGGATGTTGATCAAATGGTCCAAAAATTGCTTAAAAACCCTTTAAAATTTTTCAAATCAAGTCGAAATTCATGCCAGCTATTGGATCAATCAGTGGATTGAATCTGGACCATCAGATCATGCACAAGGAAGGCTTCTGATCTTTAGTCTAACGTCGGGATCAATCTCAGCCATTGGATCTCGATCGGGAGCTGTAAATGCCGTTCGTCAGTGCAAGCTTGTCGACCATCCGATCAAATCTCAGTGAAAGGCACCCATCGGATCAAACAAAATTTCCAAATTATCCTTTATAGATCATGCGTGAGCCCAGTGTTGCATTGACCGCCGCATTCTTCAGCCAATCAGAGCGCGCTTCTTCATGTGAAATTCTCGAAATGCCCTCAAGTCGATCCACCATGCACCGCAAAAAATGCTGACATCAGTCTGCCATCAGCACTGCATCAGTGGGTCGATCTGCTGGTGCGGTCGAACCGAGCCATCTACTGAGCCAATTTTTCTGAACCGATTTGAACCAGATTGATTTTTTTTTTTGAAATTCAATTTCGGGCTCGTTTGAAGTCCGTTTTGCCTAAAATTTATTTCATTTGAATCAAAAAAATAAGATCTTCATATTGGTAGCCTTCTTTCCTACATAAGATTAATAAAAATATTAATTTTTAAAGAAATAGATTAATTTATTTTATAATTTAATACTTTTATTAGTATATTTTTACCACTTATCACACCCTCCAACTTAGTCATTGCTAGTCCCTTAGCAATGTTTTATTTAATACCATGTTTCAATAAGATTATCCATCATAAAGATAAAATCTAGGATTAAAGGTCAAAAAGTTTAGAAAATACTGCTAATTAAGCATTGAGCTTCAGAAATAAATTTTTCAGTCAATACAATTAAAAACTTTCTTAGAGTACATCAAAGATCTATAGCACTTATGTTCATGATGACTAACTTTAGCATTTCAGTATTAAATTAAAAGAACAAAAGTATCCTCTCTTATCACCTATTTTGGTCAATTTTCTATACATTCTCAATTTTATACTCATGAATTAAGGTAGCTTTCACACTGCCCCCCCTTTTTTTTTTTTGCTGTGCTGAGCATCCTGGCCTTCTCTTCACCATTTTACATGAATTTTCATACTTGACCTAGGTGCAGAGACCCAGTTACTAGGCTTTGGGCAATCCACATATACTCTATCTTTTGCACTTTATTTTTAGGCAGGTAGCTCTTTCCTTAAATTCAAGTTTCTTTGATTAGAATGTATATTAATTACCAATTTTTAGTGATAATTGAATCCTCAGTTGGCCTTATAATCAATACCTACTTTGCCTTGTTAGTGTGCATGTGCAATTAGAAGTGCTAATAGTCTTTTAATGACCTAAGTAGGCTGCTAAAAGTTGACCAACTAATCTACTTCTTTAACTCGTTACATTCATTAGCAAATAATTCTATCTTTTATCACTTATCCAGTTTATCTTGCTCAAGATTTTCTTCTTGACACATGATTTTTTTTTTTTTTAACTTATTCTACATTGTCTTAAAGGAGAAAGAAAAATAAAGGATGCAATAAAGGATAGGAAGGAATACACCTGATTTGGTTCAGTCTGGTTCTTTGGAGCTTTGAAATTTTGCTTGAGCTCTCATTGATTTTTTTCTGCAAAATTGAAAATACACACCAAAGCAGTAAAAGAGCAACAACAAATTACTGAAAAATAAAAGAAAAGAAAAATGATCAAAACTAAAAAGAAAAGAAACAACCTATCTAGTAGTTCTGATTTATAGTCTTCAGCTTGACTTTCTTTGAGTTCTAAAGTGGATCAATCTGGTGCCACTTCAATTGGAATACTTTCATGTTTGGTCGAGTCCTCTTTCAATTTGACATTGCTAGCTTTTATAGTCTCAAACCTATTTTCTACAGAATTCTCATATAACTGGAATTGTCAATAATATCAATTAGAAAATAAGTTTGATTATCATCAGGATGTTTAGTATCTTTGAAAACATTAAAAGTAACTTGTTCATCTTGGACTCTAAGAATTAATTTTTCTTGTTGAACATCTATTAAAGCTCCTCCAGTAGCTAAAAAGGGTCTCCCTAAAATAAGGGGTACATCATAATCTTCTTTCATATCAAGAACAATAAAATCAACAGGAAAAAATAAACTTGTTTACCTTTACCAAGACATCCTCCACTATACCTCTTGGATATTTAATGGATCTGTCGGCTAATTGAAGAGTAATAGTGGTAGGCTTTGGTTCTCCTAGACCCAGCTTTCTGAAAATAGAAAAAGGCATGAGATTAATATGCTTGCTCCTAAATCACATAAAACTTTATCAAAACTACAATCACCAATAATGCAAGGGATAGTAAAACTCCTTGGGATCTTTTAGCTTCTGTGGTAATTTATTTTGAAGTATTGCTGAGCATTCTTCATTCAAATTTATTCTCTCATGCTCCTTCAGCTTTTTCTTATTTGTTAAGATTTCTTTGAGAAACTTGGCATACCTGGGCATTTGAGTAATAGCATCTACAAAAGGAAATATTAATATGTAAATTCTTTAAAATTTTGAAAAAGTTAGAAAATTTCTTATCTGGATGCTGTATTTGTCTCTCTGGGAATGGTAGTGGCGGCACGTAGGGCTTCACATTTGGATCGGCAAACCGTATACCTGGAGACCATCCATCTACTGGTTGTTTTGGTGACTGACGAATTTTAGTTGATGGTTCCTTATTTATAGTTGGCTCTTCAGTCTCTTTCTTCTGATGTGGCTCCTCCAGCTTTGTACCACTTCTTAGGGTGATAGCATTGACTTGCTCCCTTGGATTGGTCTCCGTGTTGCTGGGCAAGGATCCCTGAGGTCTCTCGGAGATTATCTTAGCCATTTGACCTATTTGCATCTCCAAGTTTCGAATTGCTGCTGCTTGGTCCTGCCTAAGTTTGGCTTCCAAATTTTTTATAGTTGCTTCTTGGTTTTGCATAAATTTGACCATCAGCTCTTCCATGTTGGACTTCTTTTTCAGGTACTTGGAATCCCGGGGGTGGCTGTTGTGCTGCATTTTGATTACTCCATGAGAAATTTGGGTGCTGCCTCCACCCTTGATTGTATGTGTTGGAGTAGGGATTGTTTTATTGCGGCCTGAAAAAATTACCAACATAATTAGCTGTATCAGTTGTTTTAGCAAAAGGATTACCTGTCTGGCAATTGCTCGTATCGTGTCCTCCTCCACACAGGTCACAAGGTAATGCTCTGAATATGCATAGCTGTTCCCTTTAAGTTGTTGACTTCGGCTCTAAGGGCTGCAATTTCAGCTAGTAAGGTTGGCACGCAATCTACTCCCTGCACAGCTGCTAGTCTTTTTGGCATCATGCATTCTGTCTGCCACTGATAGCTATTTGATGCCATCTCATTCGATCAGATCGAAAGGCTTCTTCCTCCATTTTTTGGATTAATGGTTCCTCCTGCTGCTGCATCAATCATAGAATGATTAGTAGGAGATAAACCATTATAGAAAGTTTGTACCTGAAGCCATACGGATAGTTGATGATGTGGACATCTCCTCAGCAATTCCTTGAAATGCTCCCAAGCCTCATATAGTGTCTCCATGTCCATCTGCATAAAAGAAGTGATATCGTTGCGCATCTTGGCAGTCTTGGAAGGTGGAAAGTACTTGGCTAAGAATTTTTGGGCTAGGACATCCCAAGTTGTGATAGAACCTGCAGGAAGAGAATGAAGCCAACTTTTAGCTTTGTCCCATAAAGAGAAAGGAAATAACCTTAATCTAATAGCATCATCCGACACCCCATTAATTTTAAAAGTATCACAAAGTTCAAGAAAATTAGAAATATGGGCATTCGGATCATCATGCACGTGTCCACTGAATTGGACAGTTGATTGAATCATCTGGATCATCGTCGATTTTATTTCAAAGTTGTTTGCTCGTACAGGCGGTCTCCTGATGCTCGAAGCTGCATCGGCTATAGATGGTGTGATGTAATCATTTAATGGATGATGTACTGGATCGAATAGCTTCATGCTGTCCTTCGGTCGCCATATCCAATCCTAGATTGATGTCGTTAGGATCTTCAGCTGCCATGTTTCTTTCTTGTTGTAGTCTTCTAATGGTCCTTTCAATTTCTGGATCTAAAGGTAGTAAGTTACTATGTCCAGTACGTGTCATGCACTGAACAAATTTTTTTTTAAAAATAATAAAAATTAAAAATAAAATTTCTAAAGTAAAGCTAGGATCAAAATTTTAATATTATTTTAGACACAATCCCTGGCAACGGTGCCAAAAACTTGATGCGTGCTAATTTATAGCTATGGCAAGTGCACCAGTCGATCAAGTAATAAAGTGAATGAGTAGAGTATCATCCCTAGAGGATTGAAAAATAAGTACTGAAAAGCTCTTTCCTATGCTTTATTTAGAAGATCGATTTATGAGAATAAGAAATTAAAGAATAAAATAAAGAAATAATTAAAAATTTTAAGAAAATAGAGAGAGTGTAATTATTAGGGTTTTAAACTTAAGAGCAATGGATTACTAAGGCAATCGGTTCACCAACTCAGTCAATACAATATTCAGGTTATTAGATTAATTTTATTTCATGTGACGGTGGAGTCTCCTAATTTATTCACTATCCTTTGGTCCAGGCATAGCAAAACTATCAATATTTATTAATTATCCTTTGGTCCAGGTGTAATTTAAATAAATATTAATGCATTAAGTTTTGTGAAATCCTCTAATTAAAATACGCTGCGTCCAAAGTGCACTAAAATTTTCGCATGCATATGAATTCTAATTTGATTCATAATACAAGGTATATAATCAAGAAGCAATAACATAGATGTACTTGGTCCGTAACATCTATGTTCATCAGATCAATTAGAAGATGGCCAGTAATCTAAAAGCATTAAGATCAGATTTATATACTCCTCATGAATAAAATTTAAAATTAAAAATAAATCATACTGAATATTGCATCAAAAGAGTGGCTACACCTTAGCCTTAGTAAAAAAAAATTTAGTTCATGATAACAAGTTCAAAAATAGCAAATAAAATAAAAAGTATAAAGAAATTAGACTGTTTGATTGCTGAAATTAATTGTTCGTCGCTTTTAGTGTGGAGAACTTGGTGAAGAAGAAGAAGCTTCTTGATCAATATTCTAATTGTTGGAAGAAAAAAATTAAAAACCCTTTTCTTTCTCTCACAAATCTCTCTTCCTTTTCTACCTCTCTCCTCTCTTTCTCTCTCTATTTTTTTTTATTTCTCTGACTCTCCTTTTTTTTATGGCAACAGCAGGTCCTCTATTTTTATAGGCTAAGAGATCGATTTTTCCCAAAATCCTTTAAAAATTAGGTTTAAAACTCTCAAAACAACTCAAATTAGGATTCTGGATGATTTTGATCATTGGATGTTGATCAAATGGTCCAAAAATTACTTAAAAATCTTTTAAAATTTTCTAGATCAAGTCAAAATTCATGCCAGCCATCGGATCAATCATTGGATTGAATCTGGGCCGTCAAATCGTGCACAAGGAAGGCTTCTGATCTTTAGTTTAACATCGAAATGAATCTCAGCCGTTGGATCTCGATCGGGAGTTATGGATGCCGTTCGTCAGCGCATGTGTATTGATCGTCCGATCAAATCTTAGTAAATGATGCTCATCAGATCAAATAAAATTCCTAAATTACCCTCTGTAGACCATGCACGAGCTCGGTGTTGTGTGGACCGTCATATTCTTCAGCCAATCGGAGTGTGCTTCTTCATGTGAAATTCTCGAAATGCCCTCAAGTCGGTCCACCGTGCACCATAAAAAATACTGATGTTAGCCTGCCGTCAACACTGCATTAGTGGGTTGGTCTGCTGGTGCGGTCGAATTGGGCGGTCTGCTGAGCCAGTTTTTCTGAACCGGTTTGAACCAGATCAGTTTTTTTTTTTTTTTAAAATTCAATTTTGGGCTCGTTTGAAGTCCATTTTGCTTGAAATTTATTTCATCTGAACTAGAAAAATAAGATCTTCATATTGGTGGCCTTCTTTTCTATATAAGATTAATAAAAATATTAATTTTTAAAGAAATAGATTAATTTATTTTATAATTTAATATTTTTATTAGTATATTTTTACCACTTATCAAGTACCTGTCAGATCATGTGGCTAATAGAGTGTCCCATCAGACTGAGACTCTATGATCAAGAGTTCCATTGGATTGAGATTTTGTGATTTGGAGTTCCACCAAGCTAGGACTCTATGATTAGGAGTCTCATTGATTTAGGGCTTTGCGATCAAGAGTTCCATTGGACTAAGATTCTATGGTCAAGAGTCCCACTGGATGAAAACTTTATGGTTGAGAGTCTCACTAGATGGGATTCAGTCATTGGATGATTAGTTAGCAATAAGATTGCTAATTAGCTTAATTTGATTGAGCAAAGAAGTTTGAATCAAATTTAATTGAGTTGGATTCAATTTAGTTTGACTTGATTAGGTTATGAGATGACCTAATTGCTAAGAAAGATTAGTTCCTGATTTGATCATGACTTGAACTCAATCAAATCCTGACTTAATTAGAATTCAATTAAGTCAATTTAAAGCTTAACTTGATTGGGTTTAATCCTACTAATTTGGTTGTAATCTAATTGGAATTAAATAAGGAAATCAGAGTCCAAACTAGTTGGACTAGCTCATGCACCACTTCTCCCTTACGCCACCTTTTCTCATGCAATTTATTCTCTCATGCAAATATGGATTTGGGTGTGAGATAGGGTCCACGTGCAGAGGTTTCCCATGCCTTATGGATGGAGCTTCACTTGGTTTCAAGTTCTATCTTAAAAGAAGTTTGGATAAAACTTGAACAAATTTTCAGCCCTACCCAAATGCTGCCACCCACATCTATTTAAGACCTAACTTTTTGTGCACCAACTCTAATCCCTATTCAACATGAAAACCTGAGAGAGAGGGGGCAAAAAACTCCAAGGGGCATGTGGTTTTAGGGTGGGAAGCCATTTAAGGCATGTGAGAAATAGAAGAGATCTTTCTTCTCTTAAGGTGAGAGACCTAGACATAGTTCTAAGATTTTATTTTGGGAGAAAGAAAAATTAGAGAGAAAAATTATTTTTTTTTATTTTTCTTCCTCTTTCCACATCCTCCAGTGACTCATTTTTGATTTTGGAAAGTCTGAGATATTTAAAAAATGAGAAGAGATCAGATCTGCCCGTCATACAATCTTCACACAATCTAGCAATCCTGGAAGATCGGATTAGCAATGAACTTTGAGTGGATGATTCGTAGAGGCCGGATATCCTATGCAGCTATGAGTAATCTTCAAATCTTCATAACTAAAAGTTATAATAGCAGAGATCGGTGACTTATGCTTAGGTATAAAGTTCTAAACTTTAGTTGTCAGATCTAAAAGTTAGATCTAGATTTCTACATCGATGTGATCGATGTTCAAATTTTATTTTTCAGAATTTTATGCAAATAGTACATAAATGCAAAAAGTAAAAAGAATTTTGGTTTTGAAAATAATGCATGGTATCAATACTGAAATTGGCATAATAGACATGCAAATAATGACAAATGAAGAACACAAAGGGAAAGAACAAGATAAAAAAAAGAGAGAGTAAGAAGTCTGAAATTCAATTTGATAAATAAAAAGGGGAGAAATTTAAGTCTAAATCTTTGCTTTCAAAATCTTGATAAGCTTCTGAACTTTATCTTGCCAAATGTTTAAAAGATTTTAATAGCTTTGATCAAATGTTGTTATTGCAAACTTTGATTAAATATAGTTGTTGCAAACTTTAATTAAATATAGTTATTGCAAACTCTGATCAAATGTATTTATTGCTCTAATATTATTTGCAGAATCCTAATATGCTTTAGTCTCTAGGCCATTAATCTAAAATTATTTGAATTTTGGTTATATTGTTTGTATATACTCAAAGTTTTATCATCATAAAAAATGGGAAGATTGTTGATCCTTTGTTTAATTTTGATCAATAACAAAATATTTGAGTATATGGTTATTACTAATGAGTTGTTTAAGTATTTGAGGAGAGATTTTAGGTAGCTAGGACCATATTTCAAAGATACTCAAGACTTCCACCTTGAAAACTCAAAGAAGCATGGTTGAAGAGGTCAAGCTATATTAATTTCAAATGAAGAAGGCCTGGAGCTGACTCCTAAAGGAGTAGAGTCAACTCTGGCCTGGTTTCAAAATTTGGCACGAGGTTTGAGTCAACTCAAGATTTCCTAGAGTCTACTTATGTAACATCTCGAACCAGCAAAATAGAGAATTAAAAGATTTATGTTCATGTATGTGTGGCATAATAATTTATTTATCATATATTTGAGCCATTTGAGTGCAAATTATGACTATCTGCCACTACGAGTCTTGAAAATTTTCTATCTGAAAGCGAGCACCTATATGGGGAGCTATGTGAAATATGAATTTTTCTAAAATTAAAATTGATGGTAATTGATCCTTAGATGTTGGTGAATCATAACGTGATTTTTTATGAATTTTGAGATCCTTTAATCCATTCATTCTAAAGAAAGAAAATTTTAGCAGTTTCGAGTTTCAAAAAATTTGAACTAGAATCCAAATTTTAGAATCTTATTCTTAAGGATTTTAATTTTTTTGATACTTTTACTGATTTCAAATAGGAGGTCTTTTCTTATTTATATTTATGTTTTAAAGTTAATGAATGTTAACTTTAAAAAAGAAATGTAAATAAGAGCAGTATTGAGTAAAGTTATGAATAGAATATCAAAATAAAAGTTTCTAAAACTTAGAGGTTCGAGAAGTCTCGGCTTGAACTCGAGATGACTCGAGTCTTGGGCTATCGAAACCAAGTTTTTATTTTCCTATTAGTGAGATGTCACGATTCAAAATTGAGAGAACTCGGTTGTGTCGAGAAGTCTCAATCTGAAAGCAAGATGTCTCGGTTTGCAAAAATTTTTAGAAGCAGGTTATAACCAAGAGGGTTTTAGATTATAATTTTAAAATATTTTTTTATGGATTGAATGAGCAGCTTGAGGACATTAATAAATGGTTGGAAATTCATCAAAGTAACACATGTTAAGTAGGGAATTGGGTGGAATCCTTATGGAGTGACACATAGCAAGGCCTTTCCCTAATTTATGTTTATTCTATTTAAAACCACTAGCTCTTTTGTTATTATTGGGTTTTTCAGAAGTTCTTCTAAGAGGTATGAGAAAGGAAGAGCTGGGAGGGTTCTGTTTTCAGATAGTAATAAAAAAAAAATTAGTTAGGAAGAGGTAATTTAGTGGTGAGTTGGGTAGAAGAAGAAATGTTGATGATTTGGGAAGAAGGAAGCTTGTTTTGTTGATAGCAGGATTTTGAGCTAATGGAGGGGAGGAAAAGTATTAGAAAGGGCTAGCCAATTAACTAGTAACCTATTGAGGTGAGTAGTTTTCATCTAATCTATGTGAAAGGGACACGATGTTGTCGTTAAGACACCGTGTTTATCAATTTAAATCCGACTCTTTACTTTTTAAATTAACTAAAAATTATGAAGAAAGTGGCGAGTCGGGTCGAATCCACAGAGAGGCAATGATTTATTTCTAAAATCTTTGATTTTTTTTTAATTATTTTTTTTAAGAAAAGAAAGCAAGGATTAAAGTTGAAAAATAGATCTATAAATAAAAATAGAATTTAAATTATGCAAAAATAAATTTGATACTAAGATCTACTATTTAGATCTTACCAACTACTTATAGTAAAATTAAAAAGCAATAAAGAATAAATAATTTAAAGAGCTAGAATTGAAAAGAATAATGAAACTTTCTTTATTTAATTTAAAACTAAGATGCAGAATTTAAATACAAAAAATTAAAGAAAATTCAGAATTTTAATACAAGAAATTAAAGGAAAAAAAAGACTAGATGGAGATCGCAGATCGGCGTAGGCATGAAGATGGCGTAGAAGACCGGCTCTTCTTCTCAGCACCGCAGCTTTGAAGCAATATTTAATCCAGAGCTTGACTTCCACCCTATACCTTAGCTTTCCTTCCAACCCTTCCCTCTTCTTAGAGGCTTAGGATCCTTTTTATAGAGCTAGAAGAGGTAGATATTTATTTCTAAACGCAATATGGGACTAATTTCCTTTGTAATCATGAAAATCTGAATAAAATTTGAATAAAAACAACTCTGTTATGACTCTGGTAAATCTGGCTATTCGATAGGAATCGAACGGTTCAAAAATTGTCAAAATCGGATGCCTATCAGCCCAGATCAGCTCGAATTAAATTCTGGCCATCCGATCATGCTTGATCGAGGAAATCTGGCCGCAAATCGTGCTTTGGGAGTCCTGATCACCGTCGGGAGCATTCTGGACTGTCGGATCAAAGCTGGAATCAGGCGCTACCATTTGATGGTGATCCGAGTGAAATTGGCAACCGAAAAAAATGCTGACCGTCCGATCTTAACCGCAATCAATCGCAGCTGTCAGATCGCGCAATTACTGTTCCCATGGACCGCGTAGACCGGCCGCACCGCACACCACAACCAATCAATGCTTCTGTCGTCGAGTGAAATGACCAGATTGCCCTGTGAGCCACGATAAATTTCTGTAGACCCTTTAAGGGTCTAGGTCCACCACGTGGCAGGCTCTGATTCGCCGGACTTTGCTGAGCTGGCGGTCCACGCCTGGATCGTAGACCGGCTGATGGCTTTAATGACTGAGTCGACTTTGATGGCTCAGCTTGGCTTGGTGGCTCGGCTTGGCTTGGTGGCTCGGCTTACGGAGCCGATTGAGCCGTTTTCTTTTATTTAATTTTTATTTATTTTATAATTTTTAAAAATTCATATCTTTTCCATTTTAACTCTGTTTTACTTGAAATTTATTTCGTTGTGATCAAAAAAATGAGCTCTTTCTTTTGATATTAAAATTTTATTTTTTAATTTTTATTAATTTTTATTATTTTTTTAATTAATTTTTTAATTAATAAAAATATGAATTTTTCAAAAATTATATATAAATTGATTGATAATTCTTAAAAATTAATATAAATTAATTAATAAATTAATTTTTTTATTGGTGAATTTATGATGCTTATCACTATGCTGTTTCCAAAATACTTTTGCTATATAAAAAGATATATCTGAAAAGCAAGATAATTGTTTTTTAATATTTCTGGTTTACATATTCATATACAAGCATGGGTAAAAGTATAGTTTCTTTATAATTTTTGTATATTGCATCTATAAGTAATTGTATATAGAGTTTTAATATATACCTTGCTATGTAGAATGGTCAATTGAAAAGTAAGATAGTTTTTGATACTTTACAGCTTATGTTGTTAACTATATATATTTGGTGGAACGTGAAAATAGAAAGGGGTTTTGGATAGCTCTTGTGCATTTCATAAGCAGGTATATGTATACATAGTTTGAATGGCACATCATCAGTAAGTTGAAAGGTATTGTAGGAATCTCTTATATGGGTTAATATCTTATATGGATGATTTTTGGTTTATGTGCTATAAAAGCTTATTGATATTTGTGATATCTTATGATTGCTTATGTGAGAGTATGCTAAAGGACTGCTCATATAAGAGTGTGTGGAGTATTGTGATGTTTTGACTATTCATGTGAGAGTAGGACTGCTTATATAAGAGTATTGTGGTATTTTGACTGCTCATATGAGAGTGTGCTAAAGGACTGCTCATATGAGAGTATGTGGAGTATTGTAGTGGTGGACTGCTCATGTGAGAGTGTGTTATAGGGCTGCTCATATGAGAATGTGGTTGTGATATAGACACTCATTTAAAACTTTATGGAAACATATGGCTATAGTATCATCAGTGGTAAGCAAAGGTTTGTGCTTTACCAGACCTTTTATGTGATTCATATTTATTTTGCTCAATTGTTTAGAAGCTTGTTGATACATGCTATGCACTGTAGTATAATAAGTATAGTAAGTTTTCTAGTGATAGTAGATGCACTCACTAGGACTTTAAGTCCCATTATGTAGTTTTATATTTTTCTTCTTTTAGTAGATTGGTGCATCTTAGTTTGGCATCAGCATAAGGAGATTTGGTATCAGCATTTTGGAGTCTCATGTTGTATGTATTAGCTTGGGAGGGCCATACTTTTGATGGAGTTTTGGATTGTATATATTATGTATTATCAGCATAAGGAGACTTCCATATCAGTGTTTTGAGGTTGTGTATGATAGACTAGGAGGGAGTTACTTTTGGTCTTGAGATGTATATTATGTATTCTTAGTAGAATATAAATAAATGTATTTTATTATTAATACCAGATGTATTAAGCTTAGTGCAGTAATAAAACCCTGAGATGATTTTGTTGGATGTTAAGTATTTGGAGATGGTTGTTTTAGCGGTTTATTATTATTGATATTATAGTTTAGCTTGGTTATGATTTAAAAATTTTCTTAACCTTTAGATAAGGGTGGGGTGTGGCACCACCACCAAGAATTTAAGGGATGGGGTGTTACAACTTAGGCATGTAGGATCCAACCAACACATACCTCGAGTCGACTCCTGCATTCCACAAGTTGACTCTCTTAGTCATGATAGAATGGTATTTTTTATGTACAAGACTATGAGTCGACTCCTACAAACCTCAAGTTGACTCTCTCAAGAAAGATAGAGAGATGGATTTCTATGAACAATGCCTGAGTCAACTCCTAAGACCTTGAGTCAACTAAAGAAAAGCTCAAGTCAACTCTAGATTTACTAGAGCTAACTCCATGACAATTGACAGTTCTAATGGCTAGTTTTTTAGAAGTTATAAAATTGCATAGAACTTCATCAATGGCTATTTCTTAACTCCCAATGGCTAGAAATCAATTTTTAATGATGCTAACAAGAATTTATGGATGCCTAAGTCATTATTAAAGCAAGAGAACCATAGAAGATAACAATCAAAAATTTTGATTGTGCATTAATTAAGCAATCTAGAAAAGAAGTTCAACTCCAACCACTTACTTCTCTTGCATTCAAGTGATTCTTAAGAGAAAGAAGAGGCATTAATTACAAGAGCTACCTAACTCCTCAAATTGTGCTTTAACATACATCATCTGCTCATTAAGGAGCTTGAGTTTGTGTTAAATTTTTTTGAACTCAATTTTCTATGTAAAACAAGTTTAAATTGGGATTGAAAATTAGGGGATAGGTCATCCAAGCTTGAAATTGAATTTGTACAAGCCTAAAAGTAGCTTAGAAAAAGATTTTAATTGGTGAGCCCATATATAAACTCAATTGGATTAAGATAGTAAACCTGAAAAATAACCTTGCTATAATCTTGGTGATTATAGTAGAATTTTCAAAAGGGCTACTTGGAGATGTTGAGTTTTGGCATCTTGAATTTGATCCTTAGCAGCGAAGCCCATGGCAGCAAGGCTCAAGATAGAGAAACCCATGGCCCATAGGTGCACGTGGCCCAGGACACGTGAGCGATCTGGTCCACTGCATGGTCCATCATGCGGTCCAAGGGTTTCATGCAGTCAATGCATGAGGCATGGACCCCATAGCGGTCCACTGCAATTTCATGGGTGCATAGGTGCGAGCCACATGGGTGGATGATGCGGTGCATGGAGGATGGCTGGTCCACAATTTGGTACATGTGGGGGCTAGCCTATGGTGGTCTATAGGTGATTTCATGCAGTCTACATCACACGAAGAGCACTATCTAATGGCTAATATGCACATGCAGGCAAGATCGAGTAGCAATGAGGGGTTTTGTAGTCCTAATAGGAGTCTAAACATGATTTGGACTCGAATTTAAGTCCTTTAAATAGGGATTGGAGTGAGGAGCGGTAGAGGATCCTGTAGTGGCTGAGGAGCCTTAAGGGATTGTACTTCTTTTTGAAAGAGAGATTATTGTATGAGAGTTAAGAGGGTATGATCTTCTCTTGTATTTTTTTTTTTTGCATAGTAAATCTTTCATGCCTCATGGAGGTAAGTTTTAGGCAAATCCATGTATTTGATTATATCTTCGATGCATCTTTCTTTTTTCTTTTTGTTATGGTATTGACATCATCATCGAAGTTGCAATCTTAGGCAGGGTTCCAAATTCTGCACTCATGAGGGATCCTCCCAATAAGTGGTATTAAAGTATCAAATTTTTTGGGTTGTGTCAATATTGATTGAGATTGAAGAAGATGGAGAAGATAAGCTCAATCAAAATAGAGATCAACCGATATGATTGGAAGAATAATTTTTCTCTATGGCAAGTGAGGGTGAAGGATATACTCATCCAACAAAGATTGATTGATGCTCTCTTATGTGAGGAGAAGCTGACAACCATAGAAGAGAAAGATTGGAGGTAGCTCCAGATGCTAGCGGTGAGCATGATCTACTTGTACTTGATGGATGATGTGGTGATCTATGTGCTTGTTGAAATTTTCTCGATGGCCATGTAGATGAAGCTTGAGGAGATGTACATGGCAATGTTACTCACTAATGCTCTCTTTCTCTAGAAGCAATTCTATGAGTTATAGATGAATGAGGGGCAGAGTATGCAAGAGCATCTTAGCAACTTTAAGAAGATCCTCCCCAATCTCCTCAGTGTTGATGAAAAGATTGAGAAGAAAATTAGGACGTTGGTCTTACTCTCATCACTTTCTTCTTCTTTTGAGTTTTTAGTGACTGCTCTTTTTATGAAGAAGAGTATCATCAAGATGAATGAGGTCACTTCTGTACAATCCAGAATAAGTTTCTCAAATGAGCAAACTGAGCCTCAAGTTAAGATGGCGACTCAGCTTTGATGGTGACTAGAGGTAGTGGTGGCAGAGGACAAAGTGACAAAAGATTACAAGATGGATAGTCTAGATTCAAGTCAAGAGACTTCAGCAAGATCAGATGCTACCAGTATCATGAGTTGGGGCATCGAGTCAACTTAGAGATTGAACGAAGGCTATTATAGTGGCAGTCCATGGTAGCAACATTGATGAGATTGATGATGTGCTTATAGTCTTAGATGAGGTATCTACTTCTTTTCTTTAGTGAATTTTAGATTCAGCATGTTCACATCATATTTATTGCAGAGAGAAGCTGTTTGACTTTCTAGAGAGTAGTAAGGATATTATTCATTTGCCAAATGGATCAAGCTATGTGATTAAGGGCATTGGGATAGTTAGCTTGCAAACACATGATTGACCAATTGGACTTATAAAGTCATAATTAGATTAGAATTTGGTGAAATCCTATTGGGTTTAGGAGCACCATGTTAGCACATGGTCAAATCCAATTTTTTCTTTAGACTTAAGTCCTTATTTGATAAGGATTAGATCAAGTCAATAGCATTAATTCTTAACTAATCTATTTGGATTTAGTGGGCATCTATTTGGGCGCCTAATAGGATTGGATCAAGTCAAGAGTTGGCTTAATCTTTTCTCCTTTGAATTTCTACTTGGAACATGGGATTTTATGAAAAGCGTGCATGCCAACTTTGGATTAGATCAAGAGGGGCACATGCTTTGGCATGTTCCAGGTGTGCTCACCATGGGCATCCATGTGAAGGAATGAGAGGAGCATACACCCCTCTCTAGTATCAGCATGAGTGTGCCCTCTCTCTCTTGCTTGGATGAGGATAAGTGGCTGCCAAGTATTGGCGCCCACTTTTTTTTATATTTTTTGGAGGAATCACACATCATTTAAATATGATTTTATTAGGAAGAAAATCAGATTAAATGGAATGTGTTGTTATGTGATAACAACCCGCCATTTTATCCCATTTGATTTGAATTTTGAATTCAAATCAAGGGTCCATAAAAAGGGTAGCCTTTTAGGATTTGAAAAAGATGAAAATCAGATTTTCATAATCCTTTCCTTGTGTCCATGTCTCATCTCTCCCTCTCCTCCCTATCCCACACCCAAATTTATTGGGTGCCATATTTCCATTGGCCTAAAGAAGTTAGGTCAAGTTTCTTCCATGCTAAGAAAGAAAAATCAGATCTCAATTTTTGAGATCTCGAGAAAGAAGATTAAGTGCTAATCAAGGATCTAGAAAGGCAAAAGAAAGAGGATCAAAGCTTGATCTCGATGGATACCTATAGAGGCCGAGCACTTGCACGGCTTAATAACAAGCGAACCTCCTCAGATCCATGGAATCAGTTGTAGTGTTCATCTGCCCATCCAAGGTGATTAAAGTTATCACTTTCTCTTTTATTATATGCTACTTTTATATCTAAATAGATCTATGCCTCTCATGCCAGATCGATCAAAAGTTTTGAATTTCGCTGCATCCGACTTTGATCGATCAGATACAACAACCAATCCTTCAATATCAACCTTATGTCGATGAATATTGGAAAGCTTAATAGGATGTAGAAGATAGTGGACTTACAATAGACTATTACTAGGTTCATCTACAACTACACATAGGTCCTATCATTGATGTGGAGGTATACAAGAGGAGATATATTGAGACTAGATGTTATATAGTTCGCTATGATTTGTATAGCACTTGATAGCCTTATTGATAAGAAAGTATATCTACATCAAATGTTTGTTTGTCAATCTCAAGTGGCAAGAGCATAGATATGCCAAAACAGGCATTGAGAAAAATAATGTGGAGAACTTAGTAATGAGACAGACATTCTACCAGTGAGCTGAGAATATAGTGAAGGCTATCTAACCTTTATATTGATGTACTTTAGACCTTAGATAGTGAAAGATATTCCTAGATGAGCTTCTTGTATCCCATGATTAAGAGGGCAAAGGATCAGATCAAAGTGACAAATTTGAAACATATCCATAAGTACATCCGAATCATTGAATAGTAGTGGGACTATCAGATGGATAGAGACTTGCAACTAGCAAGTAAGCAACAAATCAAGAATGCTCTAAAAATTTGATTACTCTAGTATTTATACAAATATACTTAACCAATTTTGAAATTTATCTATAACTTGCTATTTGAATCTAAGATTCCAACACAGTACGTGGGATAGGCATGGATCATATGCTTTTGACGATCTTATAAAATATGTTATATAAGATAGAGTTTGATCCAAAAATAGTAGCTATGTGCTTAGAAGAAATAAGTTAGGCTGATTGATTTATGTTATCTATATCTTCAATCAATAACATTATCATGCTCCAAATTTGGGACATAATATGGCCACGCTACCAAGAGAGACCGCCCTTGATAACACAAAGCCAATCAATCACAATCAGCTATAATCCATCATAAATAAAATATTATAAGAGATTCAATTTCATTATTTTTCAAGTAAATAAATCAAAGTTGGTTCAGAGCATCTAAATCCAAAATTAAATACCAAAACTATATCTTAAAATTCATAAAATAATTAACTACAAGTCTTTGCTATGCAGACCTCCAAACTTGGATCCTTAATCATTCTTAATCTTATTCCTCTATAAAAGAAAAGAAAATAAAAAGGATATGAGCTACACTAGCCTAGTAATTAAAATCTATGCTTCTTACTGGATCAAGTATAAGTTTTTCATGATAATATAATATTTAAAAAATAATAGGTATTATAAAATAAAATATTTCATAGAGCATATAATAAAATAAGTCATAAAGATAATCATGCATGCATAAATCATGAAGTTTCATAAACATGATTCATAAATCATTTTTGTCATACGTTCATGTCGTATTTCAAAATCTTGCTTACAAATTTTTGTTATAAAATCACTTTATACCCATGATAGGGCCATATTTTTTAATCAATAATATTCTTGTTTCTTGTGCCAACTTTGTACCCATTTATGAGGCCATATTTCTTATAGATGCTAACTCTAGGTGCTGACATTTTTAATTTTAGAAATTTATTTATAGCTATATGAAAGTCTTTGAAATCTTCATAGATGAAAAAATAATAAAATTCATGCTTCATAAATATATTATTTTCATAAAACATATTCATAGAATCAATGATCATTATAAAACATATTTTTTACATATCATATGCTGATCCTCATTTTATAAAAAAATATGATTTCATCAATAATAATTTATTTGTATAAAAAATATAATAATTTAAAAATAAATAAGGAGCATAAAATTTGACATATCTCGATCATCCTAGATCTTTAGACTTCGTTAGATGAATTAAGTAATCCTATTTAAAATATTAAAAATATGATCAATTTTCTATTTGATAAATTCTATAAAATTAAATTATAAGAAAAGAGGATTGTTGATCGGATGTATTGGACCATCTGGGCACTGGAGCAATTCAGGATCTCTTAGCCAAAAGTCAAAGCTAAGTAACTTGATCAAGGAACCATGAAGTACAAATCAGATCAAGATCAAGATCAATTAGTAGGGCTCATTAATAGTGGGTTTGAAAGATACTTGATATGGCCAAATAGAGTTGACTTACAGCACGGATATCATAGTGACTTCAGGTTATCTTGTTGGGGTCAACATGGATCTCTAGAAGATTAAGGTATGACTCGATACAGAATTTATAGATTTTTTAAGAGAGAGAAAGTTAATCAAGAGAGAGAAAATATAGAGAAAAAATGATAAAAGAATCTTCGTATCCTTCAGAAGAGGCAACCATGATTGAGATCATCAGGGATCATATCGGGATGACGTAATAGGAATAATAATGATTATATTCTATAAATATTTGGCAAGCATCGAGTTGGGATCCGACCAATTGCATGGATATCAAAGTGATTCTCAGTTCTTTTTTAAAAGATCAAATCAAGTTTATGGTGAAATCCATGCATCAATTAGGGAGAGAAAGAGGGAGAGGGTAGAGAAAGGCAAAAGAGAGGAGAGAGAGAAATCCCTTTTCTCTCTTTTTCTTTTTTTCTTTTTTTTTTCCTTTTCTCTTTTTTCCTCTTTTTCTTCTTTCTTTTCTTTTTTCTTCCCTTCTTGGCCGAATAGGGGATGGATAGGGATGACGACTGGTGCTCCAGCAAGGTATAGTGGCACAACCGAAGGTCCGATAGTGGATAGTCCATGGCGGTGGAGCAAGAAACAATAGTCAATGAGATCCAGATAGTGGAAAATCATGAAAAAGGTACAAAATAGGGTACCTACTCTTTTTCTTTTATTTTTTCAATCATTGGTCGATCACTGGTGGCCATGACCTCGGGAAAAAGTGGTTAGAAGGTATGGGGTCATGAATTGGGGGTGCACCACCAAGGATGGCAGCATCGATGGCCAGGAAAAGGGGAAGAAGGCTCGCCTAAAATAGAGGAAAATAGGGATTTATGTTTGATGGCTTTTCTGGTGAGTTTGGTGGCCGGCAACCATGCACAATGTCATGGAAAGAAGGGGAAGATAGAGAGAAGGAAGGCAGGGGCTCTTACCTTGACTTTTGCCACATTTTGGGCTTCAATTATTAGCAAGCATGGGTTTAGGGAAACATCAAAATGAGGAAGAAAGAGAGAGGAAGAGCATTGGTGGAGGGTGGGCTTCGTCGCATGGAATCCTTTGAGGGGGAGAGGGAGATATATAGGGTGGAAGGAAGGCCGACTCCTCTTCAGATTTGGCTTCATCTCTAGTGTATTCATGTGGAAGAGGACTCCCGCTTCATGTAGAAGAGGACTCCCAGTGGGAGTCCTCTTTGTTTCTTTCTTCTTGTTTTTTTTAAGATTGCTTTGAGATTTATGCGGTAAAAAATTAGGTTTTCCTATTCTACCCCCCTTTAAAAAAAATTCATCCTCAAAATTTGCTTGCTCTTTTTGATAAATAATTTAGATGAGATACTCTTCATAAGTTAAATCTTCATGAACTTGCAATGGCTCATACTCTGTGATATTATTTAGATCAGGTACATACTTCTACAATAGTGAAATATGAAAGATATTGTGCACTTTAAATAATTTTGATAGTAAGGCTAGTTGCAAATAACATCTCCTACTCTATCCAAGATTTCAAAATATCCAACATGGTGCGGACTTAGCTTGTCGTGCCTTCCAAACCTCATGACATCTTTTTATCTAAAAGATAATGAATTTCTTTGATCTCTTAATCTTTGTTTAAAATATCATATGTCCTTACTCATGAAATTATTTTCTCTTGATTAATCATATGAAATCATAATCAACCCTACCTATTCTTAATAAAAATAAAAGAGTCTGGAGCATTAGATGCTCACTATAATCTACAAGCTTCTTTATTATTTTAACTTCTTATATGATGAAACAATTAGACTCTTATCATAGACAATCCTTAGATCTATTTCAACAAATGAAGTAATAATATTGTTGGTGTAGAAACTAATCACCATCGGATTCAGCTGGAGCGACGGTGGACAAGGTCGCCGTCGGAGACCTGCAAAATAAAGTTCCATTCGGAGCTGGTGGGGGATGGCTCCGGCAGGATCCTCTGACGATCAAGTTAGCTCTGGCTAACAGAAATGGAGTGCTCGAAAATGAGTTCGGTAGAGTTTCAAGAAGGAGAGAAAAGCTTGGAGCCTAGAGTTAGTATATCTGGAGGGTCCTTTTTATAGGCGAAGCTTGATTGATGGTAACGGCCATATCATTCGACCGTGGGCCACTTCGGGGCCGCATGGAGTTCGGTACAGAGAGGAAGGCATCGTCAGGCGGATAGTGACAGCCATACTGATGGGTCGTGGGCTGCATGGGGCTGGTTACAGAGAGAATGGTGTTGCCAGTAGTGGTGGCCATATCATCCGATTGCGGGCCGCATGGGGCTTGTTATGGAGAGAGTGGTGTCGCCAGTAGTGATAGTGGCGGCCATACCGCTGAGGTCCGACAGCCTTAGCTCGAGGAAGCAGACGTTGGTTGGTGGACTCAGGCATATACCAATTCCAAAGGAGTTCAGACTCCTGAAGGAGTTCGGCCAAAGGGGAGGCTTGGAAGTAGTTCGACTCCTATGGGAGTTCAATCGAAGCTCGGCCACTGAGGAGTTCGACTGGAGTGCAACCGCTGAGGAGTTCGACTGAAGGGGGAGCTTGGAAGGAGTTTGGCTCCTACAGGCATCTGGTCGGAAGAGCGCAGAGGGAGTTCGACTCTCACGAGCGGCCGACTGAAGGAGCTCGGCTAAGGCTCGATCGTTGGGAGTCTGAAGGAGCTCGATCGTTGAGTTCGACCGATTGAAGGAGTTTGGCTAAGATCTATCCGCTGAAGCTCTTTCGTGGTTACCGACCGCATTAGGCTGTGCATCGAACTGGACTTTGGTAGGAGCGGGGTTTATCCCCAACAATAGTCCTCCCTACTCTCGAGTTCGAAACTCGAAGGAAGGGAGTGCAGAAAAGGTGATCGTCGAAGTCCTCTTCTGGGCTCTGTGCTGGTTCAGGTCGAAGCTCGAGGGGGGAGATCTCATCTTCAACCAAAGTTGATGTTGAAGTAGAAGCCCGAGGGAAATCTCTTCTCCAACCGAGGTTGAAGTAGATCTCATCTCCTGCGGTCAAGGTCGGAGGTTGAGCTCCTCGGGGGCGATATTGTCTCCAATACTCGAGGTTAATACGAGCACTCAGGAGAGATCTGATCTCAGGGCGAGGTTGTCTCCAATCTTATCTCTGGCCGAGGTTATCTCGAGTGCTCGGAAGAGATCCTATCTCTAGCCAAGATCGTCTCGGAGGCTCGAAAGAGATCTCATCTCTAGCCGAGGTCGTCGTGGTCACTCGGGAGAGATCTCATCTCTGGCCGAGGTCAGCTCGAATGCTCAAGAGAGATCTCACCTCTGGCCGAGGTTGGCTCGGTCGCTCAGAAGAGATCTTATCTCTGGCCGAGGTTGGCTCGGTCGCTCGGGAAGAGATCTTATCTCTAGCCGAGGTTATCGCGGTCGCTCGAAAGAGAACTTATCTCTAGCCGAGGTTTGCTCGATCGCTCGAAAGAGATCTTATCTCTAGCCGAGGTTATCGTGATCGCTCGGAAGAGATCTTATCTCTGGTCGAGGTTTTGGCCGAGGTTGTCGTGGTCGCTCGAGAGAGATCTTATCTCTGGCGAGGTTCTGGCCGAGGTTGTCGTGGTTGCTCAAGAGAGATTTTATCTCTAGTCGAGGTTATTACGGTTGCTCAGGAGAGATCTTATCTCTGATCGAGGTTGGCTCGATTGCTCAGGAGAGATCTTATCTCTGGCTGAGGTTGTCATGGTCGCTCAAAAAGATCTTATCTTATCTGGCTGGCTGATTTGTTCGCGGTCGCTCGGAAGAGATCTTATCTCTAGCTGTGGTTGTTGCAGTCGCTCAGGAGAGATCTTATCTCTAGGCCAAGGTTGGCTCAGTCGCTTGGAAGAGATCTTATCTCTGACTGAGATTATCGCGGTCACTCAGGAGAGATCTTATCTCTAGCTGAGGTTATCGCGGGCGCTCGGAAGAGATCTTATCTTTGGTCGGGTTCTGGCCGAAGTTATCGACTCGGTTTTTTTTTTTTTTTTTTTTTTTTTTTTTTTTTTTTTTTTTTTTTTTTTTTTTTTTTTTTTTTCTTTTTTTTTTTTTTTTTTTTTTTTTTTTTTTTTTTTTTTTTTTTTTTTTTTTTTTTTTTTTTAATCGAAGAAGATCTTATCTCTATCGAGGTTACTCACTCGAGAGAGATCTTATCTCTACCGAGGTTATCGCGGTCGCTCAGGAGAGATTTCTCTAGCGTTGGTCGATCGTCGCTCAGGAAGAGATCTTATCTCTAGCGAGGTATCGTGGATCGTTCGAGAGAGATCTTGGCCGAATCGTCGCCGAAGATCTTATCTCGAGGTTGGCCGAAGTTGTTATCACGGTCGTCGGCAAAAGAGATCTTATCTCTATCGAGGTCTGAAGCTCAAGAGAATTTATGTCTGGTCGTCGAGAGATCTTATCTCTAGCCGAGTTGTCACGGTCGCTTGGGAGAGATCTTATCTCTAGGCGAGGTTGGCTCGATCATCACTTGGGAAGAGATCTTATCTCTGAACGAGGTTATCGCTTATCACTTAGGAGAGATCTTATCTCTAGCCAAGGTTCTGGCCGAAGTTGTCATAGTTGCTCGGAAGAGATCTTATCTCTGGCCGAGGTTATCACGGTCGCTCGAGAGAGATCTTATCTCTAGCCAAGATTGTCACGATTGCTCGGGAGAGATCTTATCTTTAGTCAAGATTGGCTCAGTCGCTCGGGAGAGATCTTATCTCTGACCGAGGTTGGAGGATCTTGACCGGCTCATGTTAGGATGAGGTTCTCCTCCTATCTCTAACACTGCCACTATTGACTGCTTCTTTTCTGTCATCACATAGTTTTTACACTAAGAAACAATATTATTGAATCGAGAGAATTTTATTGAAAGGAAGTTACTAGCAACGCATCCCTAAATTCTTCACATTTTAGGGTCATGATAGCATTGTTCCTCCAAGTTTCTTCAGATGATAAGCTCTAGGTCAGACGACCTCCTCTATCTCATGCTGGCCTCCTTAATTTGGAGCATGCTTCTCTTAGCTTTGATGCTGGGAGATGATGAATCGTCGATGTACCAAGCTCCTCTCAGGGGTAACGTTGATGATGCCGTGAGGCAACCGACCGTCTTATCATTTCTAGTTATGGCAGCACCCTTGGTCGATCTTCTCCTGCTTTAGGCTGGCATCCCAAGAATTTACCCAGCCATCCCTTTCTGATGAGCTTCTTAATTTCATCTCGAAGCTGAATGCATTCCTTAGTGTCATGGCCATGGTCGCAATGGTAGAGGTAGTACTTGCTTTGATCGCGCTTGTTTGGGAGACATCATAATCCTTCTGATTTTGGCAGCTGGTTCTTAACTTCCGTGAGAATTTGAGTTTGAGGAGCGTTGAGGGGGGCATAGTCGTGGAACCTTTTGAAAGGAGGACTTCTTCGTGCCCTTCTATCGGAGCTTCCTTGGTGGCAAGCTCGAGGAGTTTGGGCTCGCCTGCGCTCGGAGGGAGTCTATGAGCGCGATCGAACTTTGCTCGACCCTCCATCGATGGTGGGTCTATTATACTCATTGGCCCATCGCTCTCTTAAGGCTTCTTCGTCCTTCAACTTGAAGGCTTCTTCCACACGGGCATATCCCTCGGCCCAAGCCAGCAGATCGACGAAGTTTCTGGGATATTTTTTTTTCAGAGAGAACAGCAAGTCATTCTTCTGAAGGCCGCCCTTGAGTGTGGCCATCGCAACCAATTGGTCCAGGTCCCAGACCTCCAATGCCGCAGCGTTAAATCGGATGATGTAAGCCCGGATGGATTCCCCCTACTTCTGCTTGATGTTCATCAAGAAATCTAAACCTCGATATGGATGTCGGCTGCTGATAAAGTGAGCCACGAACTGATGGCTCATCTGATCAAACGATAAGATGGTATTCGGCTTGAGCGCTGAGTACCAGTTCTTGGCCGCTTCCTTAAGGTTAGAGGATTAGGCTCGGCACAGTATGGCATCTGAAGCACCATGGAGTAGCATCATGGTCCAAAAGGCCTCTAGATGATTAACTGGATCAGAGGTTCCATCGTAGCTTTTAAGTTGAGGGAGCTTGAAGTTCGATGGAATGGACTCTTGCATAATTTGAAAGAAGAAAGGGGGATCAGTGCGAACGTCGGCATGATGAGATAGGGCAACGTGGTCCAGCTCTTCAATCCGTCGGTCCATCTTCCATAATCTATGATCAAGGGCATCATCTTGGTTGCAAATCTTGGGGGACTTTTGTCTACAAACGAAAAAAGTCTCCTCTAGAGGAGAACCATGATCCGAACACGGATCCTCGACTCTCTATTTTTCTTTTCAAGGGGCGATGGGTATGTTGGCCCGAGTACTCTTCCTTGGGGCCGGTTCTCGACATTCGGATGGCGAGTTTTCTGATGGAGTCACCATCGGAGACTGCTGCATGGCCTGCATTACCTCCGTGAGGCCACAGACCTGTCGGACAAGCAGGTTGAACTGCTCCATATCTACCGTAGGTATAGGTGGAACCGAGTTGTCGGGACTGAAGTAGGAGCAGATGGATCTGGATGGGATCGGGCCACGGAGGCCGTCGATCATCGAGTCGAAGCTCTCTTGAGAGGTATTTTCTCTTCAAAAAAGAACTCTAGAGAGAAAAAAGAGAGATCTCTAGCGAGGGAAGAGAGAAATCATCGTCGAGCACTCCTTTAAGAACAAGAAAACCTTGGAGGTTCGGGCCCTCCTTCTAGCGCTAAATCTGTTGGTGCAGAAATTGGTCGCCATCGGATCCAGCTAGAGCGGAGGTAGACGAGGTTGCCATCGGAGACCTTCAAAATAAAGTCCCATCAAGAGCCAGTGGGAGGTGGCTCCGATAGGATCCTCCGATGATCAAGTTAGCTCTGGCCAACAGAAATGGAGTACTCGAAAATGAGTTCGACAGAGTTTCGAGAAGGAGAGGAGAGCTTGGAACCTAGAGTTAGCATATCTGAAGGATCCTTTTTATAGGTGAAGCTTGATTGATGGTGAAGGCCATATCGTCCGACCATAAGCCACTTTGGTGCTGCATGGAGTTCGGTATGGAGAGGAAGCCATCGTCAGGTAGATAGTGATGGCCATACTGATGGGTCGTGGGCTGCATGGGGCTGGTTATGGAGAGAGTGGTGTTGCCAATAGTGGTGGCCATGTCATCCGATTGTGGACTGCATGGGGCTTGTTACAGAGAGAGTGGTGTCGCCAGTAGTGGTAGTGGCGGCCATACCACCGAGATTCAACAGCCATAGCTCGAGAAATTAGGCATTGGTCGGTGGACTCAGGGATATACCAATTCCAAAGGAGTTCGGACTCTTGAAGAGTTCGACCAAAGGGAAGGCTCGGAAGGAGTTCGACTCCTCTGGGAGTCCGATCGGAGCTCGACCGCTGAGGAGTTCAATCTGGGTGCAATCACTGAGAAGTTCGATCGAAGGGGGAGCTTGGAAGGAGTTCGGCTCCTGCAGGTGTCTGGTCGAAAGAGCGCGGAGGGAGTTCGACTCTCACGGGCGATCGACTGAAGGAGCTTGGCTAAGGCCTGACCATTGGGAGTTTGAAGGAGCTCGACCGTTGAGTTTGGCCGACTGAAGGAGTTTGGCTAAGGTCCAGCCACTGGGAGTCAGAAGGTGCTCGGTTGCTGAGTTCGATCAGCTGAAGGAGTTCGGCTAAGACCCATCCGCTAAAGCTCTTTCGTGACTATCGACCGCATTAGGCTGCGCATCGAACTGGACTTCGGTAGGAGTGGGATTTATCCCCAACAAATATCAAAGCTAAAAAAAAGATATCTACACCCAAACATTCTACTTCCAAACTCTACCAAGAAATTTCAATCCACTAACCTTAAATTTAAGATGCTTGACTTTCTCCTGACAATTACTAATAATAAAAGAACCAATCACAAAACATAGTAATGCAACATCTAAATGAGCTTAAGATCAACAAGCTTGTCATTTCATTTGTCAATGGTGATCTCTTTTATTAAAAATTAAATCTTCATTTATAATTCTTATTGCATTATAATTAGTATTCTTAATTAGTTTTAATATAATTCAACCATGATACTTCTATTGCATACTCTGATCTGAACCCACCAAATCTTTTAGGACTACCTAAAGAATGTTGACAAGAATACTGTTTTACATCAAAATCTCAAAAGATCCATCTTTTAAATTTTTGATAGATTTTAAACAAAACTTTTAAGTTTCTTTATCTCTTACTATGTCTTGAGCATATCATCTTAAGATCAAATCTTGATCCACTTTCATATTTGAAGTCCCTGCATAAACTCCATGACTCCAAAAACCTCATAAATCTAAAACTAATTGGGATGAGTTAACTATAAATTCATCTGACAATCAATTAAATAGCTACAACTAACATTTCTTTGTAAGAACATTAACTCCAACTCCAACAAACTAGAAGATTTCAAGTCGACATCCATGTTAAAAGAATCAACTTTATTATTTCTCCTAGAGATTCCTTCATCACGACCCTTAGCATCTATCAATAAATTGATATGAAATCTTACCCCTTACATGTTAACACTTATTTAAGTCATCAAAAATAAATTTAACAATAGCAAGATATCTTAAATCAATTTAGAAACCTAAACTTTGACTTGAAATAATTAATGCACCTTACTATCTCCAATAAACAAAAAAAAAGATAAAGTAATCCAGCCCATATATAGTATTATAAATTATTAAAAATTTTAATAAAATATATATATCATGCTCTCATAATAAAATCTAGTTCACTAATAGAACCAAATATATTTTTTATTTATATACGAGTTTCTTACATAATCCTTTTATAGGTTCAATGCTTGAAAATTTATTCGTCTTTGAATGATGCAATTCATTCATAGGCCATATCCTAAATAACTTCTTTTCCAAATTTGTTATGATCAGACAACCAACATTAAAAAAAAGACATCAAGATCTTCACCCATATCGAGTTTTGAATTTCCAAAATTATCTAATAATGGAACAAGTATATGCAATTCAACATAACCTATCAGTATAACATCTCATATTCAAAGGTCAACATCTCTTAAACTTAGGTCACCCTACTTATTGAAATCTAAGACATAATACATCAATTATATTACACACATCATATGCCACTTATGCATAAATTCCATCACAATATCTATTAATTTGTGTTGCCCAGAGGTAGCAATCCAAAAGGAGGGATGAATTGGTTTCTTATAAAATTTTAACTAAATTTGATATCTTAACAAGTATGTACAATTAATTGAACTAATTCAAATATTGGTAAGGTGGAAGCAATTCAACAACGAAAATAGGATATGAAGAGTTTTATTCAAAAACTATAACTATGCAAATCAAGTATTGAATGTAAGAAGAATAAACAAGAAAAGGCACAACACAAACATACAAGAATTTTATAGTAATTCAGTACAATCCACACCTACGTCCACTTTTCAAACTTTTCTTAAAAATTTTACTATAATCCTCTGATTATAGTATGTTTATTTTTGTTGAGCTCACAAACAAATTTAGTTGATTTTTTGGGATCACCAACCAAAATCTTATATCGATAGTTTTTTGGGCTTACTATCAATCCAATTAGTTTTCTAAGCTCACCAATCAAAACATATACTTATCCAATTTTGAGCCTGGATAGGCCTAACCCGAAGTTTCTTTTTCCTAAAGAAACTTGTAAAGAAAACAAAATTATAAGTTGCAGAATTTCAGTATAAATGAAAAATAAAAAGATGAACTCTTATAAGTTGCAGAAGTTGTCGATGAATTGCACAAAGAATGCTTTAACTTCTCTTGAATGATGCTTGAGAGGATGTAGATGAAGTTGAAGATGATTTCTCTTTGAAAGCTTTCAATTTTGTGCACTAATTCCTCTCTTTTCTTTCTTTCCAATGATATTCAATAAAATCTCACTCACTCTGATGATTTTCTCTTTTAATCCACTTTTTTTTTTTTCAATTGATGCTCTAGCCTTTGATAAGCTTTAAAGTGGCTGGAGAAAGAGTTTTGGCTGTTGAAAGGACTGAAATAGCCATTTAAGTGAAAAACTAGCCAATTGAAGTAGTACAGAAAACTAGCCATTAGTATTGTCAGAAGCTTATGAGTTAACTTTCTAGATCCCTAAGTCGACTTAAGGTTCTCATGAGTCAGCACATAGATTGTCGATGAATTGCACAAAGAATGCTTTAACTTCTCTTGAATGATGCTTGAGAGGATGTAGATGAAGTTGAAGATGATTTCTCTTTGAAAGCTTTCAATTTTGTGCACTAATTCCTCTCTTTTCTTTCTTTCCAATGATATTCAATAAAATCTCACTCACTCTGATGATTTTCTCTTTTAATCCACTTTTTTTTTTTTTTTCAATTGATTCTCTAGCCTTTGATAAGCTTTAAAGTGGCTGGAGAAAGAGTTTTGGCTGTTGAAAGGACTGAAATAGCCATTTAAGTGAAAAACTAGCCATTTGAAGTAGTACAGAAAACTAGCCATTAGTACTGTTAGAAGCTTATGAGTTGACTTTCTAGATCTCTAAGTTGACTTAAGGTTCTCATGAGTCAGCTCATAGATTTGTTGAGTCAGCTCCAGCCATAGGATGAAAAATCTAGCTTTCTATCCTTGAACTGGTGCCCTCATAAGACTTAAGTTGGCTCATACTGTTCTTGAGTCGACTCCTCAGCCATGCCAATCCTGAAGCATGTTAGAGATACTTGAGTCAGCTCACACTATGCTTGAGTCGACTCTAGTGAGAGGATCTAAATTACTGTTGAAAAATATATTCCAAAGTCAATCATCAGCCTATTGATGGTTGTGCTAATCTTATAAATGTAAATGATTTATTATTGAATAAAATATTTATTCTAGCATTTTTTATTATAAATCTATATCTTCTAATGAGTTTCTATGTTGTGATGAAGTTCTTAGAATTATTTAGATTCGATAAAGAGAGAATTTATCGATTAGTCCTTAAAACTGTTCGCGATCAAATGATAGTTGTTAATCAGAATGATAATACTTATTGAGTATAGGTCATTATATGCCATATATATTGATTGTCCTCTTAACCAAAAAGAGTGAAAATACTAGTATGGCATATAGGTGAGATATAGGGGTACATCATCACTGAACATGACCAACTCTAGAGCATTCTGTTATTGAAAATTGCTTTGATAGGATATGGATATAAATATCCCTTGGACCTGAGATTGCCATGGTGGCTTGTATACAACTCACTATATTTTGGTGTCAAACTATCTGAATTTCTAATTCAGTGATGAAAAATTTTTAGATATAGTCAAGTACTTGCAAAATCAATGAGTGATCAAGATGGGATTGACTACTCCAAAAATTTATAGATAATGCATCACTGTATTTTAATTTAATAAAATCTTGGTCAGGATAATCCATGAGATGGATCTGATATTTTGAAATATAATGTGAATAACCTATTTAGGATTGACAGTTAATCCTGAGTCATCCTATAAGCATTTAGATCAGGGGGATGAATTATGCGGAAACCATATCCTTATTGGTTCTAAGAGTGTTGCTCTATATATTCAATCTATCCGGCCATCGAATACCATTACTAGATAGTCACTTCAATTGGTATAAAAATTTATTTTTATACTACTGGCTTAAGTTTGAATCTATAGGGTCACACATATTAGAAATCTTAATCTGATCAGATGGTAGATTAACGATTAAGAATCATTTCAGGATTAAACATTCAATACGATTGATGTTTGACCTAGTGCAAGTATTATAGGAGGATTGATTAGTAATTAAATTATTAATTAACTTAATTTGATTAAGTTAAAGGACTGAGATCAAGTCTAATTGAATATGATTCACTTAGTTTTGGTTTGGGCTTAATTGGATCAAGTTTAATTAGTTCATTGGATAAGCTAATTATAAGGGAGAATAATTTTCAGTTGAACTAGAACTTGAGTACACCTAATTTTTAATTTAATTAAAAAATTAAATTAAATTAAATCTAATTTAATTAGATTTTTAATTGGGTTAGAAATACCTTTAATTAGGTTGCATCAAGATCTATTTTAATTAGGCTAAAGATTTGGTTTGATTAGTCAAAGCATGAAGTCCTAGCTAGACTAAGACTCCTCCCTTATTTCACCTTCCCTTTCCATGGATTTTTTTATATGAAATCTGATTTCTAGAAAGGCTCCATGCCAATCCTTGCTCCCATATCCCTCTTAGATGGTTTATTATTTTGGATTTGATCAAAACTAAGAAGTAGTGATGATCTAGACTCTATTTGGTAAGTTTGGATAAAACAAAACATTATTCTATTATGGCACCAATTATTCTGATTTATTTTTAATATTTTCATGAGAAAAAGAGGATTTATTTGTGCACCATATTTTGGTTTTTATGCCACAAAATAAAGAGGGGCCACCCAAGAGTTGGGCACGCCAATCCTAATCTCTTTTGGACTCTATCTAGGTGTTTGACCTAGACAAGGACTCTTCTCTAACTCTCTATATAAAGAAAGTTAGGCCATGATTTTTTTAGAGTTCATAAACCCGAGAGAGATCTCTTAGGCATGGAGACCTTGGGCACATCAAGATTGGGGGCATGTGATTTTGTAAAGGCATAAATTATTGTGCCTAGGTGAGAGGAAAGGCCTAGAGAAGAAGGATCTTCTCTAAGGTTCATGTTTCAGATTTTCTTCCATGAATTTTTGAGAGAAAAACATGCAAATAAGACTTCTTCCAGATCCTCCCTTCTCCTCATTTAGTCCTTGAAGAGTTCAAGTTAATTGAAAAAGGAGATTCACCATCAACCATCGACAAAGGATCAGTGCAGTGCTAGCACACTATGTTGATTTTTAGATTACTAGATTTCAGATCATAATCGAAGCTTCATGTGGACTTCTCATAGAGATCGGATACATATGTGGCTCAAAGTAATAATTTCAGCCTCAGATCAGCAAGTTAAGATCCTGACTTGCAAAGGGTAAGAGAGATTTGATCTCTTTCTCCCACTAAATTAGATCTAACTTTTCTATTTGATGTTGATATGATCAACATCATGGTTTTATATTTTATTTAATTTTTAGATTTATATGCATGCTTTGATTATATCATTAGATCCTAGATCTAGAATTTATTTGCATATTTCATAGATTAATTAGATTAATCTATAACTTCTGCTGTTAAATTTTTAAAAAAGTTTCAAAATACATGCTAGAAATCCTAGATTCTTCCAACAGTTGGTATCATAGGCTAGGTCCTTTTGATATAATTTTTTTCATGTTTCAAATCTATTATTTAGATTAAATCTATATTATAATCTGATAATTAATTCAAAAAATAAAAATTTTAGATCATATAGACTGATTTTATAAGGTTGTCCTGTTGTAAGGTTTACCCTTTACAATATAAAAAAATTATCCTAGTACGTATTGATCTAAAAATTATAAAATTTTAGATTTTATCTAAAATATTTTATAATTTAATTGAAAGTATTTCAATCTAATTTTTATAATCATAAATATATTAGATTAGATCTAAGATAATTTATGATTATTTAAAATTAAAATTATTTCAATTAGATATACATGATCAAGAATGTGTTTAGATTAGATCTAAAGAAGATTCATATTTATGTTATTTATTATTTGCATATTGATTATGAATCAAACATGCAACTTGATTGATAGAACCATGTTGTAAAAATATTTTATATATATATAAATTATTTTTAAAATATCAAACTCCAACCCTCAATCCAAAACTTAATTAAGAATTTAGAATTATTTTGTTTAGAATCTAGGATTGTGAATTGAAGATCCTAAGATATAAATCATAACACTTGAGTTAATAGGTTAGAGTGAATTAGGTTCATTAATTGGGTTATATCTAAGGTAGATTAAAAAATATATTTAATTAAAGAATTGATTAAATTTAATCAATAGTTGTCTTAGATTAGGTCAAGGTCTCTATAGACCAGTTACAATAGTTATAGTTGGTCAAGTCCATGTCTTTAACGAGAATCAAAATAGACCTGATTCTTGGCCAAGCAGTCAAGACTAAACTATTAGGTTGATCCAATCAAATAATTATTCAGTTGGTGTCTAAGATAAGTATGACAGCTTCGGTCGGTGGTCTTTAATTGGGAGCTACTCATACTAATTTGGTCTTTGATGAGTTAATGGTATATCCCTCCTACCGATCTCACTAATCTAGCCTTTTTGATGAAGTTATGTTTTGATCAAATCACTTGACAATTCGAGCTAATCCATATCAATTAGGTAAATCAGTATGACTGATTTAGGTGCTCCTAGACTAGCCTATCTATGGTCTCCATTAATTTGACTTGGTGAAGTCAGTGGAAAGATTGTGATTGATTGGTTCATCTAACTTACTTCTCTTATACATGTTAATCAAATTCTCTAAAATTTTTAGGTCCTTAAAAATAAAATAGTTATGATGATAACTAGATCATAGCCTTCTATTAAGTGAGTGATAAAGGATCCATTAGTTGGATAATCATTGGAAGCCCAAAGGTATGGTGCTTATCAACTAATGGAATTATCATTCATAATATGATTCTTGGCCACGTCTCTCTAAATGATGATTAGGTTGACTAACCAAAGTTGGACTTAATCATTTATTGGTTGATGGATCAAGTATGGTCATGTTAATGGTTGGACCTAATCGGATCTTTTTAGTGGAGGCCAAAGCCTACTGATTAGGGACTGGGGCAAAATTAAATTACTAAAAGTTGTTTAGAGAAATAATTGGTTATGAAGCTATCCTTAGTATACATGGGTTGACTGGCTAAAATTGGGTTTGTGTTCAGTTTATGTGGATTCTAGTATTCATTAAAAAATTAGGATAATTTCTCGAATTGGAGGTAGAGGCTACCAATTTGAACAAAATAGTAGAAAAATCTTTTAATTAAAATCTAAATCTTTAAGTTTAATAAATTATTTATTAATTAATTTTTTTTATGTACAGTTATGGCCACTATCCTGTCGCTCTGATCACTATTGGACAATGATAAGTTGATGGAATCCAACTTTGATAGCTGGTACTAAAAGTTGAAGATTGTTCTTGAGCATGAATGGATCTTGTACATTTTGATAGATCCAATACCTAAGGAGCCAGTCTAGAACATACGTGGCATGGTCAAAGATACTTATCAGAAGTAGCTTAATGATCAAAATATAATGCATTGCATTATGCTAGTGGCTATAAGCGATGAGTTCAGTCATAGATTCTAATCACTCAATCAGAAGACATGCTTCAAGTACTGAACGAGTCTTTTCGCACATCCAACGATATTGAGAGGCATAAGACTAGTGCCATCTTCAACGCTAGGATGATGGATGGAGCTTTAGTCACTGATCATGTATTGTACATGATCAGGTTGATTGAGCATTTGAGCAAGCTTGGCTTTTTCTTGCATGAGCAGTTAGGAAAAGATGTTATTCTAAACTCGCTGTTCAAGTCTTATCTCCCCTTCCTCACTTATTATAGAATGACAAAGCTAGAAGTCAATTATCATAGGTTGCTAGGATTGCTTCAAAACTTTGAGAAGGATCACCAACTCCATAAAGAGTCCATGAATCTGGTGGGAGGATCTTCTTCTGGTTCTTAACCTTTTAAGAAAGAAAAAAAAATAAGAAGAAGAAATCTTAAAAGGTGCAAGTTCAAGCTAGGACATCAATGCAAGGCTAGATCAAGAAGCCTAAGCTCGACAAGAGTCAAGCAGAGTGCTTCTTCTACAAGAAGTGGGGGCATTGAAAGAGAAAATATCTTCAATACATTGCCTCTCTGGATCCGAATAGGATGAGAAAGAAGCAATTTATTGTTGGACAAGGTTCTTATATGATAACTTCTTGCAATTTCTCGATTTATGATATTATTGATTAGATATTGGATACCAAAAGCTCTTACCATATTTGCAATTCGTTGCAAGAGTTGTAGGTCAGTAGGAGAATCGAGCAAGATGAAAGATTTCTAAATGTTGGAGATGGAAGATAAGTTCTAGTTCTAGCATTAGAAATCATAAAACTTGTATTTAAGTCTCATTTCATTATGCTTGGTGATTGTCACTATTGTCCTAGTTGCTTATTGAATATCATTTTTATAGGCCTTTTAACCAAAAATAATTATAAAATTTTAATAAGAAAAGAATTTTGTAATGTTATTTTGAATGGTATTATAATATTTTTTAGATATTTGAGCAATAGTATCTATAAAATATCATAATTTGTTAATATTGTCTACTTTACAGGTAAGCACTCTAGATTAGATAATATATCTAATATCTACTTATGGCACTGTAGGATATGTCACATCAATAAGAATAGAATAAATAGATTGACTCAAGAGAAAATCCTCGAAGTCAGTGATTGTAAATTACTTCTAACCTGTGAGTTCTATCTTCTTAAGAAATTAACCAAGTCATCTTTTACTGAAAAATGTGAGAGAGCCATTGAGCTCTTAGGTCTAGTACATACTGATGTATGTGAATCTATGAGCATAAGTGCTAGAGATGGATATTTTTACTTCATCACTTTCATAGATGACTTATCTAGGTATGGATATGTCTATCTAATAAAATACAAGTCGGATTCATTTGAAATGTTCAAACGATTTCAAAGTGAAGTAGAAAAATAAATTGAAAAGAGTATTAATTTCATACTCTCCCAATGGACTCCTCTAGAAACACCATAGCATAATGGTATATTTGAAAGATGGAATTGGACTCTATTAGATATGGTCCGATCCATGATGGATTTTGCCAGCTTACCAATATTCTTTTGGAGATATGCACTTGAATTGGCTTGCTAACTTCTAAATAGGGTTTCGCGTAAGTTTATAGTTGAAACTTTATATGAGATATAGATAGGATGTAAGTCAGTACTCTCACACCTTAGTATCTAGGGGTGCCTGGCTTATGTCAAGCATTTAATGATAGACAAACTTGGACCTAGGTCTGATAAGTATACTTTTATAGGATACCTAAGAGAAATCAAAGGGTATTACTTTTATCATGCTAATGAACAAAAGGTGTTTGTCAGCCTTAATGCAATCATTTTGGAAAAGAAGTTCTTTGGTGAAGAAACTATTACCTCTAAAGTTGAACTTGAGAAAATTCAACAGGTAGAAAAGCCAACATAGTTAGCTAAACCAGAACTGAATTTGATTAGATCAAACCTGAAGCCCAATATACCTACATCATTAAGGTTATCCGATAGAATACCATATTAGTCGGACAGATACTATAGTTTCATAGTCTGGAATGGTGATCCCATCAAACTCAATAAGAACGATGAGGATCCGATCACTTATATGAATGCTATGCAGAGATCTAATTCTAAGAAATGGCTTGAGGCCATGAAATTCAAGATATAGTCCATGAAGGTCTATGATGTGTGGACATTGGTTGACCCACCTGAAGGGTTAAATCCATTGAGTATAAGTGGATCTTCAAAGAAAAAAAGGATGCAAATGAGAAGGTGGAAACCTATAAAGCCCATCTGGTTGCTAAGAGATATCGTCAATGTTATGGTATTGACTATGATGAGACGTTCTCCTTTATGGCAATACTCAAATCTATTCCGATTATACTTGCGATAGCTGCTAATCTAGACTATGAGATCTGGCAGATGGATATAAAGATAGCTTTTCTAAATAAAGAGTTGACCAAAAAGATATATATAATACAACCTGAGGGGTTTACATCCACAGATAAGTCCAAAGTGTGCAAGTTTAAGAAATCTATTTATGGATTGAAGCAGGCAACTCGGAGTTGGAACATGCATTTTGATAAGATGATCAAAATGTATGGCTTCGTTAAGAATGAAAAAGAGTCCTGCATATACAAGTGGACAAATGGTCCAGCAGTAGTATTTCTTATCCTGTATGTGGATGACATTCTCTTAATCAAGAATGACGTTTTTGCACTGCAAGGAATAAAGGTATGGTTGTCATCTTAGTTCTCCATGTAGTACTTGGGAGAAGCATCCTACATCCTAGGAATGAAGATCTATAGAGATAGATCTAAGAGCGTGCTTGGATTATTCCAGTCTACGTACGTAGATATTATGCTGAAGAGGTTTAGTATGGAGAATTTCAAGAAAGGCTATCTTTCGATAGGCATAAAATTTTTCTCTCTAAGAAGGATTGTCCAACAATTCCTGAAGAGAGAGCGCATGAGTAGAATCCCATATGCTTCAATAGTAGGATCTATTATGTACGATATGATATGTATGAGACCAGATGTGGCATACTCACTAGGAGTAGTGAGTAGATACCAATTTGATCCAGGAGAGAACCATTGAAAGATGGTGAAAATCATCCTTAAGTATTTAAGAAATACTTATAAGGACCAGTGGCTGATATATGGTGAGTCAGATCTAAAATTTATGGGATTTATAGACTCTAGCTTTCAATCTGACCATAATAATAGTAAGAGTGTGTCAAATTATATTTTTACCCTAAATGGTGGAGCTGTTTGCTAGAAGAGTTTCAAGTAACATATTATGGTAGACTCAGTATGCAAGGCAGAGTATGTCACGGTATCAGATTCTACGAAAGAAGCTGTGTGGCTAAGAAAGTTCATCACCAAGCTTAGAGTAGCACTCTCCCTGGATGGTCCGGCCCTGCTCTACTATGACAACACTAGAGCAATTGCTCAGGTGAAGGAACCAAAGGCATAGCAGTGAACGAAGCACATACTATGCTGCTACCACTTGGGTCAGGAGATCATGGATCAAGGTGACATCGACCTTTAGAAGATTGATGGAAAGAAGAACCTGACCGACCTAGAAGATTGATGGAAAGAAGAACCTGACCGACCCCTTCACTAAAGCCTTGGTGGTAAAGGAGTTTGACGACCACAAGTCAAAGATGGATATTAGATATTATATCAAATGATTTTAGAACAAATGAAAGTTGTTGAAAAATGTGTTCCAAAGTCAATCATTTGCCTATTGATGGTCGTGCTAACCTTATAAATGTAAATAATTTATTATTGAATAAAATATTTATTTTGATACTTTTTATCACAAGTCTACATGTTCTAATGAACTCCTATGCTATGATGAAGTTCTTAGGACTTTTAGATTTGATAAAAAGAGGATTTATCAATTAGTTCTTAAAATTGTTCATGATCAAATGATATATTGTTAATCAGGACGATAATATTTATCGAGTATTGATCATTGTGTACCATATAGGTTGGTTATCCTCTTAACCAAGGAGTGTAGAGATATTAGTATGGTATACAGATGAGATATAGGGGTACATCGTCATTGGACATGACTAACTCTAGAGTATTTTGCTATCAAGAATTGCTTTGATGGTATATAGGAATAAGTATCCCTTGGACTTAAGATCGCCATGGTGGCTTGCAAGCAACTTATTATGCTTTGGTGCTAGACTATCTGAATTTCTAATTTAGTGATGGAAGATTTTTGAGGACAGTCAAGTACTTATAAAGTCAGTGAGTAATCAAGATGGGATTGACCACTCCAAAAGTTTGGAGATAATGCATCTCTGTATTTTAATTTAGCAAAATCTTGGACAGAATAATCTATGAGATGGACTTAGTTTTTTGAAATATAATGTGGATGACCTATTCAAGATTGATAGTTAAACTCTGAGTCATCCTATGAGCATTTAGGTCAAGAGAATGAATTATATAGAAACCATATATACATGGGTTCTAAAGGTGTTACTCTATATATTCAACCTATCTGACTATCGAATACTATTATTAGATGGTCATTTTAATTAGTACAAAAATTTATTCCTATGCTACCGACTTAGGTTCAAATTTATGGGGTCACACACATTAGAGGTCTTAATCTGATCGGATGGTTGATCAATGATTAAGAACCATTTTAGGGTTAAACATTCAATATGATTGATACTTGACCTAGTGCAAGTATTGAAGGAGGATCGATTAGCAATCGGATTGCCAATTGACTCTATTTGATTGAGCTAAAGGGCTAAGATCAAGTCTAATTAAATATGATTCAATTAGTTTTGGTTTGAGCTTAATTGGATAAAGTCCAATTGATTTATTGATAAGCTAATTGTAAGGGAGAATAATTTTCAATTGAACTAAGACTTGAGTACACTTAATTTTTAATTTAATTAAAAAATTAAATCAAAATTAAATTAGATTTAATCTAATTTAATATTGATAAGCTAATTGTAAGGGAGAATAATTTTCAGTTGAACTAGGACTTGAGTACACTTAATTTTTAATTTAATTAAAAAATTAAATCAAAATTAAATTAGATTTAATCTAATTTAATTGAGTTTCTAATTGGGTTAGGAATATCTTTTATTAGGATGTATCAAGATCTATTTTAATTAGGCTAAAGATTTGGTTTGATTAGTCAAAGCATGAAGTCCTGGTTAGACTAGGACTCCTTCCTTATTTCACCTTCCCTTTCTCCATGCCCTTCCCATGGATTTTTTTGTATGAAATCTAATTTCTAGAAAGGCTCCATGATAATCCTTGCCTCCATATCCCTTTTTAAATGGTTTGTTGTTTTGGATTTGATCAAAACTAAGAAGTAGTGATGATCTAGACTCTATTTGATAGAGTTTGGATAAACCAAAACTCTTATCCTATTATAGTGCTAATTAATTTGATTTATTTTTGATATTTTCATGAGAAAAAGAGGATTTATTTGTGTGCCATATTCATCACAAAATAAAGAGGGGGCGCCCAAGAGTTGGGCACCCCAATCCTTGTCTCTTTTGGACTCTCTATCTAGGTATTTGACCTAGACAAAGACTCTTCTCTAACTCTCTATATAAAGGGAGTTGGGCTATGATTTTTTTAAAGTTCATAGACCTAAGAGAGAGGGCTTGGGCATAAAGGCCTTAGGCACATCAGGATTGAGGGCATGGGATTTTATAAAGGTACAATTTATTGTGCCTAGGTGAGAGGAAAGGCCTAGAGAAGAAGAGTCTTCTCTAGGGTTTGTGTTTCAGATTTTCTTCCATCAATTTTTAAGAAAAAAACATGGGACGGCTTCTTCCAAATCCTCCCTTCTCCTCCTTTGGTCTTTGAAGAGTTCAAGTTAATTGAAGAAGGAGATTCACCATTAACTGACGATGAAGGATCAGCGCAGTGCTAACATACTGTGCTAATTTCTAGATTGTTGGACTTCGGATCATGATCGGAGCTTTGTGTGGATTTTTCATAGAGGCTGGATATGTGTGTGGCTCGAAGCAACAACCTCAGCCTCATATCAGCAAGTTAAGATCCTGACTTATGAAAGGTAAAAGAGATTCGATCTCTTTCTTCCACTAAATCAGATCCAGTTTTCCTATTTGATGTTGATATGATCAACATGATGGTTTTGTATCTTATTTAATTTTTAGATTTATATGCATACTTTGATCATATCATTAGATCCTAGATCTAAGGTTTATTTGCATATTTCATAGATTAATTAGATTAATCTATAGCTTCCTATTGCCAGCTATGCAACCCAAGAGGGGGGTGAATTAGATTTTTAAAATTTTAAAACTAATTTAAAGTTATCAAGATTAAATGATGATATGCAAGTAGTATGTGTGAAGCAATTTAGTTTAGATATATATATAAAAGATTAGAAAGCAAGAATTTAATAAACTAAGAAAAGAAAGACAGCAAGCAGACCATAAATAATAAAAATTTATAGTGGTTTGGTGCTTTCCTTTCACCTATATCCACTCCCCAAGCTCCTACATGAGAATTCAAATCCTCTAAACGTATTCAACCAGAATACAATGTTGGTACCTCTGACTCTAGCTATCCCAAGCTAGCACACTTATTTTCTAAGTATAAGCCAACCTAATATACTCCGATTTAAGGCTTGGATCAATCCTACTAAGTTTTGGAACCCCAAAACTTGAATCAAAATAATAAAGTAGAGTATAAGAGTTAATGACAATCAAATATAAGTTTAGCTTTCTTAATGAGCAAATAAAATATTAAGAATGCTTTTCATAATAATGAAAAAAGATTTTTTGACTTTTTTAAGGTTGTTGGAGACTTGAATGAGCTCTTAAAGTTGGTGAACTTGAAATGAAAGCTTCTTTGCTTGAAGATGACTTTTGCTTAGGGTTGAATTAAATATGTTGAAATCTCTTATATTTTTCTCCTTTTTGTAGCCTTTTAAATCTTCAATGGATAGAGAAAAGAATCCTGGATAAGATTTGTAGCCATTGGAGATCTTAAAGAAAGTATTAAAAGCTGCCAAAATAGGAAAAAAACTAGTCATTACAGAAGATTTCCATCATAGGTGTTGACTCATGGGTCGATCTTTGGCACAGGGGTCGACCTTAAGGTCGACCTTTAAGACAAAATTTAGAAAATCAATCGTTTTATATTTTTGACCTTCGAAGCAGCAGAGGTCGACCCTGGAGTTGACCCTTGGCATAGAAACAGCATGCCAAATAGGCCATTTCGGCAGGGGATGACTTAGGATAGATCCTTTTGCTTCAAACTTGATTTTCTCCCAAAATATGCATCCGAAAAACATAGGACTGCCTCCAAAGGATCAGAAATCTTCTATATTTACTTTTGAGACTCTCATATCAAAACTTGATAAAATTATGATTTTGCTCCTGAAATACAAAAAAATTTTTTCAAGTCAAATTCATTAGTAATCCCCTCAAATACTTTGTAACCATCAAAATTAATTCTTGGAGCAACAATCTTATCCTTTTTGATGATGACAAAATATTTGAGCATAAGCAAAAATAAAGCATGTAAAAGCAGATTACTTATGATTAGACATTTAAATTATTTGCAAAAAGAGTTTGACTTACTTATTTTTTTTATTAATTTTACTTTAATTTTGCTTATAGCCCAATTTTATTTACTCTACTCTCCCTTTTTGATATCATCAAGTAAGATCTTAAGAGATTTTAAAATTTAAAAAGAAAAATCCTCCTTAAATTATTCTATATATTTTTTTATTAGAATAAGAGTTTATAATAAAACTTTTAATTAGCTTATATACAACACAGTGTTTTCAGCATATCATAATGGAATTTTAGCCAATTCACAGAAGTTACATTTCACATCATTCAAATGACATCATCATATTTATATACATATTTTTACATCCAAATAATACCATTCCGCACACAATAAATCATAACATCAAGTCATCAAAACATATAAGTGCTAAAGATATTAAAAAGCATTCGTGAGAGTTAGGCTATCAAAATATACAAAATTCATGAACACAACTATCCATAACTTATAAGCAGCCAATAGTACCAATGTCATAAATTAGATCCAAAAAAAATATAACCAATCATGACTTGATCAACAACTCATATAAACAACTAAGAAATATTAGATCATAACCTAATACAAAGATGACTAAACTAGATCTAGTAGAGATCACAGTTGGAAGCATCTGAATCAGATGAGAAATCAGAGATGTGATGGAGTGTATCAAATGATAGATGTATCAAATTCAAAAGATTAAATCAAAAATTTAGAAAATTAAATCAAATCAAATGAATCAGCTCTCCTTTAAAAGCTTATCATTTAAAATTTCTTTCTTTATAAAAACTTAGCTTAAACTCAAATATCAAAGGCTCTCTCCCTTTTTAAATAAATATGATTCTTTGAATAATTTTTCAAGTATGTACTTTTAAGCTTTAAGAGGATTAGAATTTTTAAAGATTTGAATAGTAAAATCAAGCACAACATTTAATTCATTATTCATTCCTTTCTTTTTTTAAATAAATTTTAGTTAATTAAGCTCAATAAAGATATATATCATAAATGTATTGAGCAAAATAAAGATAGTATTAGAGCAAAAATAATTTTACAAAGATTTCTAAAGACACATTAAAAATTTTATATTATGTTTATATTTTCAAATGAATTTTAAAATTAGAAGTATGTATCAAAATTAATTTATTTAGAGTGAAAATATATTTTAAATTAGTTTTAACTCCAATTAGTTATCAAAAATGATTTGATAATTAAATCAATTGAATTTAAACTGAATAATTATATGAAGGCTTAAGTTAAAAAGATCATAAAATAATCAAAGTTTATTATTCTTAACTTAAATTAATTAGAATATTCAGTCAAGGCTAACTAGATAATATTTAACAAACAAACATCTTTTTTCTTATTTAACAAACAAACATTTGATACCAGTAAATACCAAAAAAATCATCACATAATATTTTTTTTCTTTTTTTTATTATTATTATTGGATAAATTTATCTTTTAGCTTTTCTTTCCTATTTTGAAAGAATACAATAAATTTAGAATGAATATCCTTTTTTTTAAAAAAATTCTATTTATGAACAATATGGATTAAAAACACATCTTTCCCTTTTTTTGAATAAAATAAATACATTAAATAAAATTATTTTGAACTTCAAAGATTTAAGAGAGTTGGAATATTTCAAAGATTAAAGATTTTAAATAGATCATTCAAAATAAATTATAAAATATATTCAATTTTTTAAGGATCATCTCTTCTTTTTTTATTATTATATATATATTAAAATTAATAAAATATAAGATAAATATTAAGCTATCTGATATCAATTGATTAAAAACTAAAGTCCTCTTTGAATATTTGATTTTAATAGCTTCTTTGAAATATTTTGCTTGACTTCAATATCAAAAGATTTAAAAAGAGTATTTTTCTTAAATTCAATTTTTAAAATTAATCAATTTGAACAAGGCATGAATATTCATCAATAATCCTCTTTTAAGATCAAAAATAATTTCTTGATACTAATTAATTTTTAAAAAAAATAATAATATGATCAAAATATGTAAAATATAAATAGTTGCTTAAAATGAATCAAATGATCAAAATCACTAGAATGCTCAAATAAATCTATGAGATAAGTAAAGTATAATTATTTATCCATGATTTTTTTTATTAAATTTAAAAATAATTTTTCTTCTTATAGTCAAGAAAAAGATAAGGATGGATAATTTTTAACTTCAAGCAATGAAATTAAGTCTCACGGATTGATCAAAAAATATTAGTAGAAGATAAGTTGGGATAAAAAAAAGGATATTTAAGTAAAAAAATATAGAATTTTTAATTCTCTCCAAATTTCATAAAATTTATCTTCACTCAAGATCTTAATAAAAATATCAGCTAATTATTTTTCAATACAAACATAATCAAGAATTATGTCATTATTTTGAACATGCTCTCTTATGAAATGATGTCTTATTTCAATGTGTTTTGACATAGAGTATTGGATTGGATTCTTAGATAGATTTATGATACTAGTATTATCACATCCTATGAGAGTTTTATTTAATTTGATATCAAAGTCCTCAAGTTGTTGCTTAATCTATAAGATTTGTGCATAGTAACTTTCAGCTATAATGTATTCGGTCTCGATCGTAGACAATGCTATCGAATTTTACTTCTTGATAAACCAAGAGATTAAGTTAACTCTTAGAAATTGGTAAGTTTTACTAGTGCTTTTTCTGTCTAATCTACATCTAGCAAAGTCTGCATCTGAATATTCAATTAAATCAATTGATGAATTTTTAGAGTATCATAAACCTATAGATTTAGTTTCTTTTAAGTATTTAAATATTATTTTTATAGCATTTAAATGTGATTCTTTTGGATGAGATTGAAATTGTGCATATAAATAAATACTAAATATGATATCTGATCTACTAGCAGTTAAATACAATAAAGAGCCTATCATGCCTCTATAGAGCTTTGTATCAATACTTTTACCTCCTCCATTCTTGTCAAGCTTACATGATGAACTCAAGGGGGTACCAATGGCTTTGGAGCTCTCCATCCCAAATCTTTTAAGTAACTCTCTTGTGTACTTGCTTTGGATGATGAAGATTCCTTCCTTTATTTAATTTGAAGTTCAAGGAAGAATATTAGTTCACCCATCATGCTCATCTCGAACTCCCTCTACATGAGCTTAGCAAAATCTTGACATAAAGTTTTATTAGTAGACCCAAATATAATATCATCAACATATATTTATATTATTAAGATGTCATCATGATCTCTTTTAATGAAAAGGGTTGTATCTATATTTTTTCTTGAAAATCCATTATTAAGCAAGAATTTACTTAATCTTTCAAACCAAGCCCTAGGTACTTATTTTAAACTATATAATGCTTTGTTTAATTTGAAAATATAATTTAGAAAAGCATGATTTTCAAAATTGGAAGGTTGCTCTACATAAACTTCTTCGACAATATATCTATTTAGAAAAGCATGTATATCCATTTTAACATCCATTTGGAATAACTTAAAATTCATAAAGCATGCATAAGCTAGTAAAAGTCTAATTGCTTCTAGTCTAACAACAAGTGCAAAGGTCTCATCAAAATCAATTCCCTCTTCTTGATTATAATCCTTTGCAACTAATCTTGCTTTATTCCTAATTATATTTTTATATTCATCCAATTTATTTTTATATACCCATTTTGTGTCAATTATTGGATGATTTTTAGGTCTTGATACTAAGGTCCATACATTATTTCTTTCGAATTGATTAAGTTCCTCTTACATTGCATTTATCCAATTATAATCTTTTTTGGCTTCATCTATGGTTTTAGGTTCAAAATGAGAAATAAATATAAAATAATTTTATGCACCTCTAAGTGAAGAGCGAGTTCTTACCCCATGTGTAGGATCATCAATAATTAGTTTTTTGGGATGATTGTGAACATACCTCCATTTTTTTGGAAGATCATTTGTACCTTGAGGTTGTTCTTATTGTTCTACACCCTCATTTTCTTGCTTGTCTTCATGATTCTTTTCATTTTGAATTATTAAATTCTTTAGGATGATCTCCTTCATCCTTTCTATAAGAGGATCTGCATCATCAATACCTTCACTCTTTCTTAATGAAAGATCATTAGTCTCATCAAAAACAACATGTATTGACTCCTTTACTACTAAGGTTCTTTTGTTAAATACTCTAAAAGCTTTACTAAAAGAGGAGTAACCAAAAAAAATAGCTTCATCGGATTTTGGATTAAATTTTTCTAGTTTTTCTTTACCATTGTTCAAAATAAAACATCGACAACCAAAAACATGAAAATATGCAATATTAGTTTTTCTTCCTTTCCAAAGCTCATAAGATGTTTTCTTTAAAATTGATCTGATTAGGGTATAATTTAAGATATAATATGCCATATTAATTGCTTCCATCCAAAAGTATCTTAGGAGGTTGCTTTCACATAGCATGGTATGGCCATTTCTTCTAGAGTCATATTTTTTCTTTCTACTATTTCATTTTTTTGGGGTATCCTAGGTGCTGAAAAATTATAGCTTATTCCTTTTTCATCACAAAATTTCAAAGTCTTGGTTTTCAAATTTGGTTCCATGATCATTTTGAATGCTTTGAATTGAAAATCTTTTTTCATTTGTAACTTTTTGGTAAAACTTTGAGAAAACATGAAAAATTTCATCTTTGTGTGCCAAAAAAAATCTATGTGAAACATGAGTAGTCATCGATAATTACAAAATTCTAACATTTTTCACCTAAACTTGTTGTTCTTGTAGGACCAAACAAATCCATGTGCAATAGTTTCAATGGCCTAGAAGTTGAAACAATGTTCTTAGATTTGAATGAAACTCTAGTTTGTTTACCTAATTGGCATGTATTATAAATTTTATTTTTTTCAAAGTTTAATTTTGGTAAACTGATAACTAAATCCTTTTTTATAAGCTTTGAAAGTGAATGCATCTTACGGTGCCAAAGCCAACTAGTCTCATTAATTTTGGCATTCATAGCTACTAGACATTGCATGTTTATTATAGAAAGATCATTCAAATCTATCATATAAATATTACCATGTCTATGTCCAACAAACTTAATGCCATCATCATTGGGACTAGTTACAATGCATAATAAAGATTTAAAAATAACTTTATAATCCTTGTCACAAAGTTGACTAATGCTTAAGAGATTGTGTTTCAAACCATCTACTAATAAAATATTTTCAATATACTTGAAGGAAGTGATACCAATGTTATCTATATCGATAATCTTTTCTTTGCCATTATCTCTAAAGGTGACCATTTCCCTATTTTTAGCATCAAGCGTAATGAATTGAAACTCATCATCGGTCATGTGTCTTGAGCATCCGCTATCAAGATATCATATTCGATTTTCTTCTTTGGATGCAAGACACACCTGCATGCAAAATCAAGTCCTTATTCTAGGTACCCAAGTTTTCTTGGATCCTTTAAGGTTAGTCACAATGGTTTCTTTTGGAACCCATATTATTTTATATTTAAATTATTAGAGAAAGATGTATAAGATTTGTGTCCTAGTTTACCACATTTAAAGCAAATAACATTTAAAAATTTGTTACTTTATGAATTTATAAAAATATTTTTTAAAAATTTTTATTTTCTTAGGGGATTATAGCCTAGACCGACCTTATCATAAATAGTCTTTTAATTTTCAAGAATCATATGAAGTTTATTTAAATTTAAAGTAAATTTTTTAACTATCGATTTTAGCTTGTCGATTTTATTTTTCAAATTTAAGTTCTTTTGAGTTAAGACTAGTTTTTCACTTAGGATAATTTCATTTTCTTTTAGCAAGACTTGATTCTTAAATTTTAGATCTATATTTTTAGTTTTTAATTTTTTTAAATCATCTACCAAATTATAGAAGGCTTCTTGAAGTTCTTCAAATGTAAATTTATTTGAGATTTCAGCATTTACCTCATTTTCATATGCCATAAGACACGAGTTGGCTTGTTCATGAGCTTCTTCCTTTTCAAAACTTGAGTCATCACTATCACTCCATATTGCCACCATAGCCTTTTTCTTATATTTCTTGAGAATCTTTTTAAGTTAAGGATATTTAGATCTAAAGTACCCTGACTTCCTATATTCATAGCAAATAAGGAGCTGCTCCCTATCCTTTTTCTTGCTATGCTTCCTTTTGATAGGTGGCCTCTTCCTCATCCCTTGTTTTCTCTTCAAAAATCTCTTGAACTTTCTTATGATGAGGGCTATTTCTTCATCTTGTTCTTCATCTTCCGTTTCATTGGATTCCTTATCTTGTTTAGTGATAGATTTGAGGGCTATTATCTTCTTCTTCTTGACATCTTTTTTTTGATGTTGTTTCATGCTTAGCTCATGTGTCATTAGTGATTCTAGAAACTCCTCCAAGGATAAAATATTCAGATCTTTGGCTTCTTGGATTGTAGTCACTTTGGCCTCCCATGTTCTTAGCAAAGATCTAAGAATCTTTCTCACAAGATCACTGTTAAAAAATGACTTACTAAGACTTTTAAGACCATTTATAATATCCGTAAATCTAGTAAATATTTCAATTTTTGACTCATTATGCTACATTTCGAAAAGTTCATATTTGTGTGCAAGGATGTTAATTTTTAACTCCTTAACTTGATTAGTGCCTTCATGAGTTACTTCTAACCTATCTTATATTTTCTTAGCCAACATGCATGTTAAAATGCGATTAAATTCATTAGCATCTAAAGTACAATATAAAATATTCATGGCTCTAGCATTGAGTTGAGCCATTTTCTTATCAATCTCATCCTATTTTTTTTAGATTTGGTTGATTCCACACCATCAATTATCTTAGTGGATGTGTTGGTCCATTAACTATAATACTCCACATATCATAGTCAAGTGCTTGTATGAATATTCTCATTCGAGCTTTTCAATAGGTATAGTTTGATCCATTGAAAGTGGAGGTCAGTTTGTGGACTGCCTCTTGGCTAGAGAAATACTAACTTGGATTTCATAGATCTTTAGCTTTTTGATGGTTAAATCAAAGTAGGGCTAGAGCATCGTGATCTGATACCACTTGTTGCCTAACTATGCAATCCAAGAGGGGGGGTGAATTGGGTTTTTAAAATTTTAAAGCTAATTTAAAGTTGTCAAGATTGAATGATGATATGCAAGTAGTGTGTGTGAAGCAATTTAGGTTAGATAAATATATAAAAGATTAGAAAGCAAAAATTTAATAAATTAAGAAAAGAAAGATAATAAGCACACCACAACAATAAAGATTTATAGTGGTTCAGTACTTTTCTTGCACCTACATCCACTTCCCAAGCTTCTACTTAAAAATTTAAATTTTCTAAACATATTCAATCAGAATACAACATCGGTATCTCTAACTCTAGCTATTCTAAGCTAACACACTTATTTTTTGGGTACAAGCCAACCCAATATACTTTGATTTAAGGCTCGGATCAATCCTTCTAAGTTTTGGAACCTCCCCAAAACTTGAATCAAAATAATAAAGCAGAGTATAAGAGTTAATGACAATCAAATATAAGTTTAGCTCTCTTAATAAGCAAATAAAATCTTAAGAATGCTTTTTACAATAATGGAGGAAGCTTTTCTGATTTTTCTCAAGATTGTTGGAGACTTGAATGAGCTCTTGAGAGGTTGGTGAACTTGAAACGAAAGCTTCTTTGCTTGAAGATGACTTTTGCTTAGGACTGAATTGAATATGTTGAAATCTCTTATGTTTTTCTTCTTTTTATAGCCTTTTAAATCTTCAATGAATGGAGGAGAGAATTCTGGACAAGATTTGTAGTGGTTGGAGACCATAAAGAAAGTATTAAAAGCTATCAAAATGGGATAAAACTAGCCATTGCAAAAGATTTTCGTCACAGAGATCAACCTCTGGCATAAGGATTGATCTCGAGGTGAGGCCAACCTCTGAGACAGAATTCAAAAAATCAACCATTCTATATTTTTGGCCTTCAAAACAGCAGAGGTCGACCCTGGGGTCGATCCTTGGCACAGAAACAGCATGCTAAATAGCCCGTTTCAGCAAGAGATGACCTAGGGGTAGACCCTTTTGCTTCAAACTTAATTTTCTTGCAAAATATGCATCCAAAAAATATGGGACTACCTCCAAAGGATCAAAAATCTTCTATACTTACTCTTAAGGCTCTCAGATCAAAATTTGATAAAATTATGATTTTATCCTTGAAATATAAAAAGTTTTTTTTCAAGCCAAATTTATTAATAATCTCCTCAAATGCTTTGTAATCATCAAAATCAATTCTTGGAGCAGCACTTCCACTATTAGATTTTTGAAAATATTTTAAAGTACATACTAGAAATCCTAGATTCTTCCAACAAATGCTATCTTCTATTTTTGAGTCTTGGTGCCTATTTGAGTCCTTAAGTCAGCTCATATTATTTTTGAGTCGACTCATTGTCTGTGCCAAATGTTGAAACTATGCTAGAGTCAACTCAAGCTTCTCTTGAGTCAGCTCAAGATCCAATAAACTTTGAAAAGCATTTGGATTGAACTCCTTTGCTCTTCTTTCTTGATTCTTTCAATCAAAAATATGAAGCTTTATCTAGATAGGTTCCTAACTTTCTTAATTTTATTTTAAACATTTCGACCAATTTATTAGTGCCAAATATACTCAAATATTTTTATCTTTCATTAAAATTAATTTTAGGATCAACAATTTGAAATCCAATCTTTGAATCCTTTATGCTGTACAATTCAAATCAAGATCAATTTTTCTATACTCTTTTTTTGCCCATCCCTATGAAACACAATCCTAGGCTTAAGTTCTACTTATGATCAACTATATTGCTTGACTTTAAATTCTATCCATTATCAAATCTATTGCTCTGATACTATAAAATATCATGTCCCAAATCTGGAATATAACACAACCATACTATCGAAGGATATCACCCTTGATCAGATGAAGTCAATTAATCATAATCAGCTAAAATCCATCATAAATAAAATATAATAAGAGATTTAGTTCCATTATTCTTTAAGTAAATAAAATAAGGTTACTTCAAAGCATCTAAATCCAAAATCAAATACCAAAACTATATCTCAAAATTTATAAAATAATTGACTATAAGTCCTTAATCATTTAATAAACTAAGTTTAGGCATAAAAATTTCCAAGCTTGCTATGAAGATCCCCAAGCCTGGATCCTTCATCATTCTTAATCTTATTCTTCTATAAAAGAAAAAAAAATAAAAATGATATGTGCTACACTAGCCTAATAAATAAAATCTACTCTTCCTTATTGGATCAAGTATAAGTTTTTTTTATGATAATACAATATTTAAAAAATAATAGATGTTATAAAATAAAATATTTCATAGAGCATATAATAAAGCAAGTCATAAAGATAATCATGCATGCATAAATCATGAAGTTTCGCAAATATGATTTGTAAATAATTCTTGTTATATGTTTATGTCATGTTTCAAAATCTTACTCATAAATATTTATACTAAGGTCACTTGATATCCATGATAGGGCCATGTTTTCTAATCAATAGGATTCTTATTTCTTATGCCAACTTTATAGCCATTGGCATGGCCATATTTCTTATGGATGCTAGCTCTAGGTGTCAATTTTTTTAATTTTAAAAATTTATTTATAGCTATTTGAGAACCTTTGAAATCTTCATATCTTTTTTTTTAAAATATATATATACATAGATAAAAAATAATAAAATTCATACTTCATAAATATATCATTTTTATAAAACATATTCATTGAATTAATAATCATCATAAAACATACTTTTTATATATCATATGTTGATCCTCATTTTATTTAAAAAATTATGATTTCATCAATAATAATTTATTTATATAAAAAATATGATAATTTAAAAATAAATAAAAAGTATAAGATTTCACTTGCCATGATCATCTTAGATCTTTAGACTTCATTAGATGTATCAAGTAATTTTATTTAAAGTATCAAAAACATGATCAATGTGAGGATTTGTGGTGCTCCCAAGCCTTGGGAGGCCACGGGAGGAGTTAGGGTGTTGGCTTCGAAAATTATAGGAGCTTGGTTGGTGCTTTGGAGATTTAAAATTCAAGGTGAAGCAAGAAACCAAAGTCAAAAAATTAAGACTGCAGAAGAAAGATTTTCTACAGGTTAGCCGGCTCAGTCCAAAACTAGGTTGGCTAAGTCTTAGTACACAGACAAAATAGAGAGCTGCATATTTGAGACTGCTGGCACGGCACAGAACTAGGCCGACTTAGTTTTAGACTGAGCCGATCTAGTGAAACTTAGCTAGCTCAGTGCTCAGACTGAGTCGGCTCAATGCGTGGGTAGAGTTATGCGAGGATCTATTTTAGGCTAGGATCTGAGTTGATCCTAGGGATCTTAAAGTCTAGTTTGAGAGGTCTTAAGATGGCTAATTCATGTATGGGTCGGATCTAAATTCAGAGGATAAGAGCATGAAAGATATGAGTGTACATAGGCTCGGTGAGTGCATTCATGTATTGGGTTAGTCAGAGAAGTTTTTGGTCGGACCTAATGGCTATGTATAAATACGTATGTTGTATTAGGATTTTCAAGGTTAGAATCAATATAGACCTTTTCTCTCTCAACTCTCTTCTTCTCTTCTCTCTAGAGTTGTCGTCCTAGGATTTCTGCAGAAGTCCTAGAGAAGGAGGGCATCTTCCTCAAGCCCAAGGAGGGAGGTGCTCCATCACAAATCCAGGTGGAGGATCGGTGGTTTGTTGTCCATAGAGAACGTCACAGATTTCTTCAAATCCATGCTAAAGATCAGAGGCTTCTGCAACATGGTATCAGAGCTTATGATGCCAAGGATAATTGGCGTTCGAGCGATATCATAGAATATCAATTGATATCATGGAGAGGTGATGCCAGTTGGTGCACTTACAATCAATTTTCTATTCAATGAATTCAATAAGATTAAATCATAAGAAAAAAGACTGTTGATTGGATGTATCAGACCATCCGAGCAACGGAGCAATTCAGGATCTCTTAGCCAAGAGTCAAACCTAAGTGATTTGATCAAGAAATCATGAAGCATAGATTAGATCAAGATCGAGATCAATCAATAAGGTTCATTAATAGTGGATTTGAAAGATACTTGATATGGCCAAATGGGGTTGACGAACAACATGGTTATCAAAGCAGCTTTGAGTCATCTTGTTGGAGTTAATATGGGTCCCAAGAAGATGAAAGCATGACTCGATACAAGATTCATAGATCTTCTTAGAGAGAGAAAGTTGGTCAAAAGAGAGAGTAAAGAAAGAAAGTGAAGAAAGAATCTTTGGTTCCTTTAGAAGAGGCAATCACGATTGAGATCATCAGGGATCATGTCAGGATGACTCAATAGAGATTAATGATGATTAGATTCTATTAATATTTAGCAAGGGTCGGGCTGAGATCTTACGTACTACATGGATATCAAGATGATTCCTGGATCCTTTTGAAAAGATCATATCAAGTTCATTATCAAATCCATGCATCAATTAGAGAGAGAAAGGAGAGAGTAGAGAGAGACATAAGAAAGGAGAGAGAAATCTCGGATCCTTTTGAAAAGATCATATCAAGTTCATTTTCAGATCCATGCATTAATTAGAGAGAGAAAGAGGGAGAGAGTAGAGAGAGGCATAAGAGAGGAGAGAGAAATCCCTTCTCTCTCTTTTTCTTTCTTTTCTTTTCTTTTTTTCCTTTTCTCTTTTTTTTTCTTTTCTTGTTCTTCTTTCTTTTATTTTCTTCTTCCCTTCTTGGCCGAACAAGGGATGGATAGGGGCGGTGGCTGGTGCTTCGACAAAGTGCAGCAGCATAATCAGAGATCCAACAGTGGATGGTTAATAGCAGCGGAGTAAGGAATGGCCGGCAACGAGATCTAGACAGTGGGAAATCATGGAAAAGGTAAAAATAGGGTAACGCGTCCGATGCTATGAAATTGAGGTCGCATGAGAGGCGCCAGTGGAAATCCTGATTTCCCGGTCCAGGTTCGTCCAGATCTGATCAGATCAAGAGATATATTTCAAAAATTTTTCTCTTGATCTCAATCAGATCTTGATATGTTTCAGATCTGATTCTTATTATTTTAATAAATAAAATAAAATAAGATAAATTAAATCAAATTTAATTTACCTGATTTGGGTAATCCTATTACCCTGTTAGATGATCCTGATTGCAGCGGAAGGTTCTGGATCTTAGCCACGCAAGCGCCTGGCCTCTACCGGTATCCACTCGGGTTGGATCTGGAGATCCTCTTCTTCTCTATCACACCTCCAAAAATCAGATCTGGATCTGATCTGGAGGATCTTCAAAACTCTTTTGAAGATCTGCAGTCGTCCTTTTGCAGCAGCGCAGCCTTCTTGCTTTTGATCGCCTTTCCTTGATCTGAATCGCACCAACCTAAAGTCCAAAACTCCTTTTGGACGTGGAGAGCAAGGGGAGAAGAGACTATGGCATGGAGAAGGAGGGGAGAGGCAGCCTTGGGGCGTGGGAAACTCTTTCAATGACTTTTTCTTGAATTAGGGTTGGGCGCAGGGTCTTATTTATAGACCTCTTGTGATCCAACTCCTCTTCCTCTCAACCAATCACAACCCTTTGTGAAATCAGATCTAAATCTGATTGGTTGGAATAGAGACCCCTGGATTCCTCCTTAGAGGGCGCCTAAGACCAGTCAAAGTTGGATTCTTAGTAGAACTCTAATTGGAATCCAAAAAGGAGATGGAGTCCTTGTCCAACAAGGACTCCTAGGCGCCTCCTACTTGGGCTCACGCCACCCTAGGGTGGCGTGCGCCCTTCTCCTTGCCAGGTTCTGGCAGGGGGACAGGCCCCCACCAGCTCTCCAATAGGTGCATGACATGTGGTCAAAAGTCAAAGGGTCAATGGTCAACGTTTGACCAGTCAAAGGTAGACTTTTGACCAAAGTCAAAGAACAAGAAATGGCAGGTGACCAAAAATGGCAGGTAATGTCTTACAAATAAGACAACCTTATTCTGACTTGGACAACCTCCAGTCAGACCATATGAAGGCCTCTGATTGAGCACAAACTCCTTTGGCTCAGTCAGGACAACTTATTTATGATAGTAAAAGAAGAACGTTAGGTTCAATCGAGTGCTAGCACGATTTCCTTGAACCTAATTGAATCTCATTCAGATCAATTGAACTAGATCAGTTCAATTGATGATCACCAGATTCAAACCCTTGTTTGTGTGACCCAGTTAGGTTCAGTTCTGTATGGTAATGGGATATGTCATGATCTCTATCATCGACATCATCGAAACTCCTTTCGATGGATCAGAACTCTTCTGATTCGAACAGCTAGAATGATCGATCATCTAAATCATTCTAATTGCTCCCAAAATCCACCAGTGACACCTAGCAGTATATGGTGGCAACCCATCAGAGCTGAATGCGAACCTCTTGGTGCAGCTACCTGTGTGATTAAGTTCTTCTATCTTGAGCCCCGATCAGATTAGGGTTAAGGTGAACTCGTCAAACCCTAGTCTCTGTCATATGATGTAATCATTCGATTCGAGTCCAATGTGAAAATCTAAATAGAAACTCTTTCTATTATTTCACTCTACCATGGCCATGGATTTCTGGACTTGATTCTCATGATCATCATAGGGCTGCTCCTCTACCACCGAGGTAGATAGATTCCATCTTGATGCAATCCAGTTCCTACAATGAACATGCTATAGCCAACATACACCTCAGGGTTCCATATGGCTAGGAGACCGAGTAATGGTGTAGTCAAACTATAACACCCTCAAGGTGAACTGCCGATGCATCTCAGGTCAAAGAACCAGACACACTACTGCAGCATCGAGTCAGTCATTGACGAGAAGGTAGACTTCCTAATGACTACTCGAGGTGGTCACGCTCAGTGCCCTCGTTCTCTAACGAGTACCTGTACTCTCGCTCCGGTGTCTCCACACCGTAGACTCAAGACTCATCTACTAAAGAGAAGCGATTCGTACACCAACCTTCCGGATCAATCACCATCCTCGTGATGATCCTATGGTCGGGAGCATGTTTATGAGTTAATAATGATTATTCATGTCTTAAATTTTCAACTCTTGAAAATATGAATTATCATTACCATTAACTCAAAGGATGTATCACAGACACTAAATACACATATGTGATAGAAAATAACCCATTTATTAATTATAGTCAAAATTATAATTTTGCCCCTAGAAGTGTATTACAAGTGTCAGCCAATTCTGGCTTCTAGGGCACATATATCTAACAATCTCCCACTTGTCCTAAAGCCAATTGGCTACAAGTCTAAGTCCCATCTTCTCAAGGTGGGCTTCGATCTTCTGCTGGCCCAACGGCTTTGTAAGTGGGTCTGCCACATTATCTGTGGAGTTGACTCTCTTGACCTCGACGTAACCTTTCTCGAGGTAATCGCGGATGAGGATGGATATCGCCGCTCAATGTGCTTGGATTTCTGGTGAGACCTCGGCTCCTTAGCAAGGGCTATGGCGCCATTGTTGTCGCAGTATAGAGGAATGGCATCTGATGGCATTACTCCAATTTCTGCAGCAAACTTCTTGTACCAGAATGCTTCCTTTGCAGCCTCTGATGCAGCGATATATTCTGCTTCCATGGTGGAATCTGCTATCACAGTTTGCTTGGAACTCTTCCAGCTGACAGCTCCACCATTGCACACAAACAGACTTCCAGATGTCGACTTTCGATCATCTATATCGGACATGAAAGTCCGAGTCTGTGTATCCCTGGACTTGGAGTTCTCCATTACCAAAGACCAACATCATATCCTTAGTTCTTCTCAAGTACTTAAGGATACATTTCACAGAAGTCCAGTGTTCTTCACCTGGATTTGACTGATATCTGCTTGTGACACTCACAGCATGGGCTATATCAGGTCGTGTACATAGCATGGCATACATGAGGCTCCCTATTGCAGAAGCATAAGGGATCTTGCTCATGCGTTCTATTTCCTCAGGTGTGCTGGGGCACATCTTCTTGGAAAGATGAATACCATGTCTGAAGGGTATTAATCCCCTCTTAGAGTTTTCCATACTAAACCTCTTTAGTACTTTCCTCTATGTACATCTTCTGTGAAAGTCCTAGCATCCTATTCGGTCTATCCCTATAGACCTTAATTCCTAGAATAAAGGATGCTTCACCTAGGTCTTTCATGGAGAATTCCTTGGACAACCACATCTTGACTGATGTCAACATGGGAATATCATTCCCAATAAGGAGGATGTCATCCACGTACAATACGAGGAAGACAACAGCGCTCCCACTGACCCTTTTGAAAACACATGGTTCCTCTTCATTTTTGATGAAACCAAACTTTTTGATCACATCATTGAAACGAGTGTTCCAGCTCCGAGATGCTTGCTTAAGTCCATATATGGACCTTTGCAGCTTGCAAACCTTGTGATCAGTATCACTGGATGTGAAACCTAGCGGCTGTTCCATATAGATATCTTCCTCAAGATATCCATTTAGGAATGCCGTTTTCACGTCCATTTGCCATATTTCATAATCGAAATAGGCTGCAACAGCAAGCAATGTGCGGATGGATTTTAGCATAGCTACTGGGGAAAAGGTATCCTGATAGTCAATGCCTTCACGCGTTGACTATAACCTTTTGCCACTAGTCTAGCCTTGAATGTCTCCACATTCCCATCTGCACCAATCTTTCTCTTGAAGATCCATTTACACCCAATAGGTACTATACCTTCTGGTGGATCTACCAAGGTCCAGACTTGGTTTGAGTGCATCGAGTCAATTTCTGACTTGCATTGCCTCTAGCCATTTCTCGGAGTCGATATCTGATATCGCCTCGTTGTAGGTTTTGGGATCATCACCATGAGCACCATTACCTATGAGGAACATTTCCTCTACTTCCTCTGAAATAATACCTAAGTATCTTTCAGGGGGACGGAAAACTCTTTCCGATCTACGAGGTGGAGGAGGTAGTGTTCTTATTGGCTCAACCTGATTTGGTTCCAACTTGGTCCTTAGCTCGTTCTGCTTGTGAGACTTTCTCATCAAGCTTGATCTGCTTTCCAATGCCGCTATCTTGAATAAACTATTTTTCAAGAAAGATGGCATGTCGACTCACAATCACATTGTGGTCTTCTGGAATGTAGAAATAGTATCCTAATGACTCTTTAGGATATCCTATGAATCGAGCTCTAAAGGACCTAAACTCTAACTTGTCCGCTTGTTGTCTTTTGACATGAGCCGGACAACCCCAAATTCTGAGATGACTCAGACTTGGTTTCTTACCGTGCCATATCTCATACGGTGTGGTAGGAACGGTTTTAGAGGGAACCCTATTCAGTAGATAGATTGAAGTTAACAATGAGTGTCCCCAAAGAAAATCAGGGAGGTCTGTGAAGCTCATCATGGATCGAACCATATCCAATAGAGTCCGATTTCTCCATTCTGAAACCCCGTTGAGTTGAGGTGTTCCTGGTGGAGTCCATTGAGAGACTATGCCATTTTCCTTTAAGATAGTCTAGGAATTCCCGGCTAAGGTATTCACCTCCTCGATCTGATCGAAGAACCTTAATGGGTTTTTCCAGTTTGTTTTTCTACTTCATGTCTGAATTCTTTGAACTTTTCAAAAGCTTCAGACTTGTGTCTCATAAGATACACATACCCATACCTAGACAGATCATCGGTAAAGGTAATGAAGTAGACAAAATTGCCTCTAGCCGGCACATCAAATGGGCCGCACACATCAGTATGTACTAGGGCAAGGAGATCTGTGGCCCTCTCCCCATGTCCAACAAAAGGGAGTTTAGTCATTTTGCCTTGAAGACAAGATTCACAAGTTGGATATGACTCGGAAGTCAATGGACTCAATAGCCCATTTTTCTCCAATTTGTTGATCCTATCTTCTGCTATATGACCTAATCTCAGGTGCCATAGATATCTGTCGTTTGGACTATCCCTAGGTCGTTTGGCATTCACGTTTTGCTCGATAGTTAGAACAGGTACATCAATATGTAGCTGATAAAGACCATTAATAAGGAAACCATTTGCAATTTTATTTCTTTCATAAAGAATGTTACAATGGTCCTTAAAGAAGGTGATCACATAACCTTCTTGTGCTAAGCATGAAACAGAAATCAAATTCCTGCTAGCTGCAGGCACATAATAACAGTCTTTTCAAAACTAAGTCTAAACCAGATGGTAATCGAAGAGGGTATGTTCCCACGGCTACTGCAGCAACTCTTGCTCCATTACCGATGCGTAGGATCATGTCTCCATCCCTCAGCCTCCTGCTATCCTCAAGACCCTGCATAGAAGTGCACAGATGAGCACTAGAACCAGAGTCAAGCACCCAACTGGATGCAGAAGAAACCGTAAGGTTAGACTCAATAACGAGCATACCTCCAGAAGGACCTTCCTTCTTGTTCTTCAGGGTGGCCAGGTAAGTAGGGCAGTTCCGCTTCCAATGGCCGTCGCTGTTGCAATGGAAACACTTTCCTTTGCCATCGGCCTTCTTCTTCGGTTCTGCCTTCTTCTTCTTTGATCCTTCCACCTTTTGCTTTTTCACAGACTTCTTTTTCTTTCCATAAGACTTTCTTTTGGAAGAAGTCCGTTCCATAGCAAGAACTGAGCCTTTAGAACCTTTCATAGAAAGCTCAGCGGTAACCAGCATATTCATTAATTCGGCCAAGGAATTTCTGAAGTTTATGCATGTGGTAATTCATGATGAATTGCCCATATGCATCAGTCAAGGATTGCAGAATAATATCGTTCTGCAGGTCCAAGTCCTAACTTCACACCGAGCTTCTCAAGCTCTTCCATGTCCTTGATCATTGTCAGACAGTGATCTTGGACTGACTGCCCATCACGCATCTTAGCCTTAAAAAGTCATTTCGTGACTTGATATTTGGCTGCGCGACTCTGTTCACCAAACATCTCCTGCAGGTGAGCCAACATTTGGCGAGCAGTCCCGATATCTTCATGTTGGCGCTGGAGCTCATCAGACATCGAGCCCAACATGTAATATCTGGCCTTATTATCTTCGTCAATCCATTTTTCCAGAGACGCTCTCTGTTCAACAGATGGACGGGCTGGTAAGGTGGGAGGGTCCTGGTCCAAAACATGGGTTAACTTCTTCTCTGAACCCAAAATAATTTTGTAGTTCCTGAGCCAATCTTTATAATTGGGTCCAGTCAGTCTATGTGTGTCCAGGATACGTGCCAATGGGTTGGACGCAGACATTTTCCTGTAGAGAGTCAAAGATTCTAGTTAGATACTGTAATTTTGACTTGACCAATTTTGTTTAGGGATTTTATTTTTAAACAAATTAGCTCCCACTATTTTTCTCGGATCCCTACACTCCCTCTGTAGAGATGCGAAAATCTCCATGATTAATGATTTCTAGTGGGTGGTGCGGTCTCACCAACTGACTCATCACCTCACCTAACAGTTATTGGTGATGGGTTAGCCAATGAGTGAACAACTCTTGTTCAATGATTCTCTAATCATGGTGCACCCAAACTTGGTCTCTAATTCATGAATCTCACCGTATCCGGAATATTGATCCACTCCTTAGTTAAGTCAGACCCACCATTTGCATAGACTGGGTTCCTAATTGAGTCTCTCACCGTATCCGGAATATTGAGCCCAACTCATCCTCCAGCCCATAGCATCCAATGCCTAATAGACATGGTTGCATCTTCCCGGTGCAACTGAGCCACTGTATCCAGCCGAGAACAATCAACCCCGGGAAGGGCCCGCACATCTACAATGGTGGAAGACCTCAGACTTAATCTTTTCTTAGGGAGAATTGATTCAGGTCTCATTAAACTAGACTTGGCTTAGTCATAACAATTATGACTAACCTAGTGGCATGGGTTAGCTCGGATTATTGACCACCTCAGATCAGAACTGTGTCAACAGATATGGCCAGGTAAGTGAGACCGGTGGAAGGAATATGCCATTAACTCGTACAAGAACGCATTCAGGTCGAGTAGCTTCCAATTAAAAACCAGTCGGTCGTCTGTGCCAAACTTACCTTAGACACCAAATTGTTGAGTCAGAACCAATTGGGTTAGCCTACAATCCAGACTCTAACCTCTGAGCCTAATTAGGTCTTGCTTGATCGTGACTCGATCTTGACCCAGACTTAATCCTATTAGGCTGGTCAATTTAAGCATTGTTGATCCCATCTAACCAACTCTTGATTCGGTTTGATCAACCGCTTAGACCTAATTGAGCTACCCAAGCCCGAACCCAGTATTATGAATATGTCTTAGATCTGAAATTCTCAATTTTAGACCTAATTAATATTCCATAAACTTAATTCTTAATTAAGTAGGGTTCATAAACAAAATATGCACAATAAATCCTAGGGTTTCAGGATCTAGGGTTTTGCAGAAAGTAAGTTTTGGGTTTCTGATTAAGGACGAACACGCAGCACCCCTACACATCATAAGAACACCCCATCGAATGGGAAGAGAGGGCCTTTAAACCCTTCTTCGTTCTTATGACCGGACGGCCAAGAGGAACGCCTTAATCAGGAACATTCAATACTACAAAACAGTTATCAGATCTATATCATATATCTCATATATATAAAGTAGATCTAATCATGGCATATTTTGCATACATCTCATGTATCATAATCATGCATATTTTTCAGATCTAAATTATCTCATAATAATCTAAAAAATTAGATTTAAATTGATCTAATCAAAATAAATTCTAATCTAGACAATTATGTAGAACTATTCTACAACTAGTCTAGACATGCATCAATCATATCTCATATGATATTTAAAATTAAATAATTTTTATTTGCTATTTTTTAGATGTTATTATAACACTTATAATATCAAAAAATAGTAAATAAAAGATCTAAAATATGATTTAATCAGATTAAATCAAAAACATGCAAGACTATTCTATAGAACTATTCTATTCTAGAACTAGTCATGCATATCTTCTAATCTTAGATCCAAATCATTTAATTTTAATTTTTTCTGATTTCAGATCTGATCACATCTCATGTGACATCTGAAATCACTTATTTTCTAATTAAAATAAATTTAAAATCAGATCTAAATAATTTTAGAACCATGGCTCTGATACCAGTTGAAGGAAAATCCTGATTTCCCGGTCCAGGTTCGTTCAGATCTGATCAGATCAAGAGATATATTTCAAAAAATTTTTCTCTTGATCTAATCAGATCTTGATATGTTTCAGATCTGATTCTTATTATTTTAATAAAATAAAATAAAATAAGATAAATTAAATCAAATTTAATTTACCTGATTTGGGTAATCCTATTACCCTGTTGATGATCCTGTTTGCAGCGGAAGGTTCTGGATCTTAGCCACGCAAGCGCCTGGCCTCTACCGGTATCCACTCAGGTTGGATCTAGAGATCCTCTTCTTCTCTATCACACCTCCAAAAATTAGATCTGGATCTGATCTGGAGGATCTTCAAAACTCTTTTGAAGATCAGCAGTCGTCCTTTGCAGCAGCGCAGCCTTCTTGCTTTTGATCGCCTTTCTTTGATCTGAATCGCACCAAAACCAAAAATCCAAAACTCCTTTTGGACGTGGAGAGCAAGGGGAGAAGGAGAGTTATGGCATGGAGAGAAGGAGGGGAGAGGCAGCCTTGGGGCATGGGAAATTCTTCATAAGAACTTTTTCTTGAATCTGAGTTGGGCGCAGGGTCTTATTTATAGACTAAGCTGTGATCCAACTCCTCTTCTTCCCAACCAATCACAACCCTTTGTGAAATCAGATCTAAATCTGATTGGTGGGAATAGAGTCCCCTGGATTCCTCCTTAGAGGGCGCCTAAGACCAGTCAAAGTTGGTTCTTAGAAGAACTCTAATTGGAATCCAAAAAGGAGATGGAGTCCTTGTCCAACAAGGACTCCTAGGCGCCTCCAACTTGGGCACACGCCACCCTAGGGTGGCGTGCGCCCTTCTCCTTGCCAGGTTCTGGCAGGGGGACAGGCCCCCACCAGCTCTCCAATAGGTGCATGACATGTGGTCAAAAGTCAAAGTGTCAATGGTCAACGTTTGACCAGTCAAAGGTAGACTTTTGACCAAAGTCAAAGAACAAGAAATGGCAGGTGACCAAAAATGGCAGGTAATGTCTTACAAAATAAGACAACCTTTTCTGACTTGGACAACCTCCAGTCAGACCATATGAAGGCCTCTGATTGAGCACAAACTCCTTTGGCTCAGTCAGGACAACTTATTTATGATAGTAAAAGAAGAACGTTAGGTTCAATCGAGTGCTAGCACGATTTCCTTGAACCTAATTGAATCTCATTCAGATCAATTGAACTAGATCAGTTCAATTGATGATCACCAGATTCAAACCCTTGTTTGTGTGACCCAGTTAGGTTCAGTTCTGTATGGTAATGGGATATGTCATGATCTCTATCATCGACATCATCGAAACTCCTTTCGATGGATCAGAACTCTTCTGATTCGAACAGCTAGAATGATCGATCATCTAAATCATTCTAATTGCTCCCAAAATCCACCAGTGACACCTAGCAGTATATGGTGGCAACCCATCAGAGCTGAATGCGAACCTCTTGGTGCAGCTACCTGTGTGATTCAGTTCTTCTATCTTGAGCCCCGATCAGATTAGGGTTAAGGTGAACTCGTCAAACCCTAGTCTCTGTCATATGATGTAATCATTCGATTCGAGTCCAATGTGAAAATCTAAATAGAAACTCTTTCTATTATTTCACTCTACCATGGCCATGGATTTCTGGACTTGATTCTCATGATCATCATAGGGCTGCTCCTCTACCACCGAGGTAGATAGATTCCATCTTGATGCAATCCAGTTCCTACAATGAACATGCTATAGCCAACATACACCTCAGGGTTCCATATGGCTAGGAGACCGAGTAATGGTGTAGTCAAACTATAACACCCTCAAGGTGAACTGCCGATGCATCTCAGGTCAAAGAACCAGACACACTACTGCAGCATCGAGTCAGTCATTGACGAGAAGGTAGACTTCCTAATGACTACTCGAGGTGGTCACGCTCAGTGCCCTCGTTCTCTAACGAGTACCTGTACTCTCGCTCCGGTGTCTCCACACCGTAGACTCAAGACTCATCTACTAAAGAGAAGCGATCGTACACCAACCTTCCGGATCAATCACCATCCTCGTGATGATCCTATGGTCGGGAGCTGTTTATGAGTTAATAATGATTATTCATGTCTTAAATTTTCAACTCTTGAAAATATGAATTATCATTACCATTAACTCAAAGGATGTATCACAGACACTAAATACACATGTGTGATAGAAAATAACCCATTTCATTAATTATAGTCAAAATTATAATTTTGCCACTAGAAGTGTATTACAAGTGTCAGCCAATTCTGGCTTCTAGGGCACATATATCTAACAGGATGGTGGTGTCGATGGCCAAAAAAAGGGGAAGAAGGCTTACCTAAAATAAGAAAAATAGAGATTTATGTTTGATGGCTTTTCTACTGAGTCCGACGGCCGACAACCATGCATAATATCATTGGAAAAAAGGGAAGGTAGAGAGAAGGAAGGCGGGGCTCTTAGCTCAACTTCAGCAGCATTTCTGGCTTCAATTTTTAGCAAGCATGGGTTTAGAAAAAACATCAAAATGAGGAACAAAGAGGAAGGAAGAGCACCAGTAGAGGGTCGACTTCATTGTGAGGAATTGTTTAAGGGGGACAAGGAGATATATAGGACAGAGGGGAGGCCGAATCCTCTTTGGATTTGGCTTCTTCTCCAATGTACTCACATGAAAGAGGACTCCTAGTGGGAGTCTTCTTCATTTGTTTCTTCTTCTTCTTCTTTTTAAGGTTGCTTTGAGATTTGTGCAGCAAAAAATCAGGTTATCACAAACATATTATAACAAATATTTTTTTATAGATAAAAATATTTAGGGAGAACTAACATTGAAGCCTTTAGAGATGATGTGGCAATTGTAAGCTAAAAAAGATAAATCCAGGCAAATTATATATATATATCAATGACAACAACTCTTATTTGATATTATGTAGCTACTAGTAAGTCTAATATGATGTAATCTTATTTTTAATTTTATTCAATCTCAATACTTTTGTAGCTAAATAGTGGGTTCATTTTGGATCAGAAAAAGAAATCTAAAGTAACTTATCATCTGGATCCTCTTCCAGATGGTCTCCTCGAGTGACTGTGAGCATAACTGATCGACCTTCGCCCTTATCCATGAACCATCTGACATAGAAATATCTTAACGACCTTGTATATATTTACTACAATCTAAGGTTAAGGCTCAAATGCATTTAAGAGGAAGTCAAGCTTAAATACTCAAATCCAACTACAAATGACTTTGTCAATAATAAAGATCTGATGATTGGATGGCTTGTAGGCTAGCAGTAGGTGTCAGTACCATAACTAGCAAATTTTATAGTTAATGAGGTTGGGATGGATGTTAAGCAATGGGTAAACAGCAACATGCCATGCAAGCTTCCAGCTGATCAACTATAACATCCATCCTCGTAGCATAGCTAGATAGAGCAAGGCACAAAGAGAGGGTGATAGCTGCTCAACATAGAGATAAAGAAAAAGATAAGATAGTTGTAGCCTCGATGGAGAGAGTGGAGTAGTCATTTGATCCAATTCACTCGGATTCAGAGATTCGACAAATCGTGATAATAGTTCTACCGATGGTTATGGTTATGGATCTGGTGATTAGGGAGAGAGCGAAGGACAGGAGATCGCCATTTATGAGATGTAACTGCAAGGTGGTCATTGATTTACTAGAGAGTCTCAGTTTATATATACCATACAGGACAGGAACCATCATGTACGATCTGGTAGAGTTCACAAGCATACAATTGCATATAGGTGACGGGCTCCTCAAGGTCATTTGGGATACGATACAATTGCAGATGATCTTGTACGTAAGTTGGATCCATGAACATATCAGATTTATTATCGTATTATAGATTCTCTTACCCACAGTTATAAACAACTTATGATCCATATGGATATGCAGGTGGTGCGTTCGAGATATTATCTTCTAGTAGCTACTACCCTATGTAGCTCAGCCCGGAGCATTTCATGGATTGAATTTTGCTATTGGCATATTCGAATAGGCTCCTCTATAGTTGTAGTATTACCCCAAGTACACCTCTTAAAGTTAAAGCTTCGGCAAGAGATTTAGGATAAGTTACAATCGAGCATGCATACCTTGTCGGATGAGTGCAAAGGACTATAGTGTTGCTTGATTAGAAGGATGGACTGATGTTCCTCATAATCATATAAATGATCTAGATATTTATGAACAACATCGGTGCTCAACGAGATTTTAAATCTATATATATATTGATTATTTATTTTTTATATTTTTTAATTAATTTAATGATTTTAGGATTCAATATAATAATATCTAATCCTTGTAAGGCTATCCATGGACTATATGCTGAAACTTGTAATGCTGTTCTCTTTGACATGATATCATGTTAGATTCAAATTCACATCATATGTAATTAAGGATGTATTAGAGTGATACAAATATCAAATAATATTAACAAACATTAATTTGGATAGAAAATCATTCAAAAAATTATGAAAATTTGAATAGATATATTAAAACTAAAAAAAATTAAAAAATTAAAAATATAGCATTCTAGTTTTATTGGCATACCTAATTGTACCAAGTGTCAATACAGCGGATCGATATAGGTATCCATACCCATTCAGTGATCCTTGGTTTTGATACATGTATATGACAAGTATTTAGTGTCCTTTGAATATCTTTCATTCTCTAACCAATGTTGCATGTACGTGGATAAAAAAAGTTAGATTCAGACATGCGTCCAACTTGGAAAGAGGAGAAAAAAATGGGAGAAAAAAAAAAAAAGAGAGAGATATGGGAATACATGAAAAAATAAATGGTCAGGAAACTTATATGGACCAAGGTCTAACGAATTGATTTATGCATGACCCATGGAATAGCTACTTTTGGCTGGTTGACATCTTATAAAATTTCGAATGCGGGTAGCTTTTCTTTTTTGGAGTTAACTTTTTTTTTTTAAAAGGAGTTATTTGAATAAGAAGAAGTTATCTATGCAGAAAACCGCCTGCAATCACCAAGGAAGGAGTAACCAGGACTCGGGTTGGTCACCGCTGGAGAATGACTTCCATTTGCATGATAAAGGGAGAAAAAAGATTTATTTGCTCCATCGCAACTTTGTTAAAACCTAACCGGTTTGTCCAAGTTTTATACACAGAATGGGATCTCCTAGCCCTATTTGTTCATTTACACTTTCTTATTTAGAAGAAAGGCTTGAACCACACTCTAGAGAATACTTTGGCATATTCAATCATCATATTGTTTCTTAATCATATATATTAAACGCATCAAAGATATTGGAATGCAGATTGAATAAACGTTGATTTGTTCCATTTGTTTTAATCTTGTTCATCTCTTTAATTGGTAACCTTTTTCCTTTTTTGCGCCCCCCCACTCCCTCCCCCAATGATCAGTCATGGTGAATTATAAGTCCTCACTCCAGCGGCAAGATAAAGAACGCAATCTCTAGTCATCAACCTCTCCCTTAATTATAGTCCACCATGAGAGAAAATACGCAAACAAAAACTAAACCTCATTTGGCACATTATTATATATGGTAGGTCGAATTAATTATAAGAGCCAGCACTCTACCAATTTGTAAAAACCAAAATTAATAAAATTTGGTGAGCATCAAGTATCCAACATGAATTCTAGGAGATGGACTGAGTGTCCAGGTGGCACAGCCTCCAACTCTACTAACGCAACACGAAAAACAAGTCCAACCCAGCCGTAAGAAGTCCGCAATGAGACGGGCAATATGGGTATGCATCCAAAGCTCACCCATCATCATGGTACTCCTGCCGAAGAACGCCTCATTTGACATCAATCCGTAAGGATTCTTATAACCAACCATATCTCTAGCTTGTTGATTGCAACCAAAGCAAAGTGCTCCGCTCCCTCTTCAATACTATTTTTATTCGTTATGATCGACCGAGCTCTACATCACCATGCCTCTCGAAATCAGACACAATCACAATCATGACTGCTCAAATCATTCATCAACATCCAAAACTTTCCATTGCAAAAGAATAGAAAAAAGTACAGAGCGAATATGAAGGTTATCTTAAGTTGGATTCTGTACCCAGCCGATGATTTAAGAGATGACAAAAACTAAAATTAGGTGAAGAAAAAATATATGAAGCTCAAAATAGCATAATAAATTTTCAAAAACATATAACTCCCATCAATTACTTTATTTTATTCAATGTTAATAGAAAATCTATGCAAATCCATCACTTGCACGCCGTCCGTCCAGGTTAGAGGCACAAACATTTCTTTCGCTATCTGCACGAGACGCAAAAGAAGCAAGAGCCTTAATTATTAGCAGTAGCTCTCCGTGAATCAAAAAGATGCACAATTAATACACACATGTTGGATGACAAAGGCATGACATATATATATATATATATATATATATATATATATATATATATATATATATATATATATATGCTTAAGCTAAAGCTATTGCTGGAAAGGCCCTGGCCCTGCTGCAAAATGAGTAGAAAGCTCTGGAAGGTAACGCAAATGACGTTTCTTATAAGGAGCATGCAACAAATGGAATGCAAAAGTGCAGAAGAAAATTTCTGCGCAAGAATTGTAAGAACAGAAAAACATATGGTTGACGAGAAGAGGATAGACGGAGAGACAAACACTCTACTATCTTTTCATTTCACCTCTTGATATTACAAATAACTTACAACAAAAGGTTTTTATGGCTACATGGTGACTCTTCAAATACCATTTACAGAATCAAGTACAGCAGCCCAGCAAATGGAAGTATAAATATACATACGGACTTTAGAGGACACTTCTAAAAAACTCTAAGTTCTAAAAAATATATTCGTGAGCGCTCAACTTATCAATACATGTATTCAATTAATGCTTCTTGTAAATGCTTCGCCATATTTGATTTACTTTCCAACACTCCACCTTAAACTAAACTTTCTTCAAAAAAAAAACAAAAAAGAAAAAAAAACAGAGACAAACTGTTGCCCAACAAGACAACCCAAGAGGGGAAGATGAATTGAGTTTTTCAAAACTTAAAACAAGTTAGGTGCTGTTTTCAAAAATAAGTGATGTAATGGTTTATATTTTAGTTCTAAGTATGCAGAAATGTAAATGCAATGAAATAAAGTAAATAAGATAATTATAAATACTAAAAAATTTATAGTGATTCGGTGCCCCTTGCACTTACGTCCACTTTCCAAGGCCCACTTGAAAATTTTACTATAATCTCTCTAAGATTACAGTCGGATAGTTTTTCAAGGCTCATCCAAAATCTAGTTATTTTTTACACCGGCTCACCAACCACAACCAACTCCCAAGCCAATCCTTGGCTTACAATCCAATTTTTAGGCTTGGATAAGCCTTCTCCTTAGTTTCAAAATCCTATTGAAGCTAAGTTACAAGAAAGAGAAAAGTTGAACAACAAAAATAAACAAAAAGCTCCTTTGAGCAAATAAGTCGATGAAGCTTTTTGGAATCTTCTTGGAGAAAGGATTTTGAACTGTTTGAGCTTATCTTCTTGTAGAATGGAATCACTTGATTTGATGTTTTTGGAGTTGGGAGTGGAATGCTCTCTTTTGGACTCTTTCTCTTCACCTTTTGATTTCTTTCAATGATCTTATATTCATGTCACTTCCTTTAGATATTTTGTAGGTGATTTTCACGTTTGGTAGGCTGAAAAATCCTATTTGACCATTGGAGAAGCAAAAATGACCGTTTGAACCAAAGCTGCACAGTTCTAGACAATCTGCAGAAACTAGCCGTTGGAGCTCGAGTCGACTCCAACCTCAGCTCGAGACCTTTTGCTCCGCTCGTTCCTCTACTCGAGACTTTTTACTCTGCTCGATTCTCAACTTGTGGACCTCGAGTCGACTCAAGCCTCTGCTCGAGATTGTGCCAAACTTTGCTTCAACATTATCATCTTCTGTATTTCTCCTAAGACTTCAACTTGAGAACCTCAAGTTGACTCGAGCCTCTGCTCGAGACCTTGCTCCGAAATCACCATTCTCTGGATTTTTACTGAGACTTCGACTTGAGAATCTCGAGTCAACTTGAGCCTCTGCTTGAGACCGTTCCTTTTGAAGCTTCTACGTGCCAGTCTGCATATCAGCCGAGCTAACAACAAGTCGAACCTCGAGTCGACTCATGGGCTTCTTATACTGAAAAATTTTAGTTTGCCCAAAAGTTTTCCTCTTGAATTCTGATTTTGGGATATCTTTTTCAAGCCTTATTTCAGATGTGATTTATACTCCAAATGCCTCCAACTCTTCTCTATCAATTTTCAAATACACTTATATGGATGTTTTATTTGATACTTTAAAATACATCCTGAAACATAATCTCATTAACTTTACTGGTTCAAATATATACTTAAATATTTTGTTATTCATCAAAATCAATCCTTGGGATCAATAATCTCTTCCTTTTTAATGATGACAAAACTTTGAGTATATGAACGACAAATATGCAATAATAACTAGGCTAAAGATTTAATCCTTTTTGTATTTTCATATTTGGCTCTCCCTCAATTTATGCTTGCATTTTTAATATATCTTTTCAATTCAAGGTTAAGTTTTCTACTCATACTTATTAGAATGATAAATTGCCAGCATATATCCAAATATGTGTGCCAAGCATTAGTATTAAACAATCATACATAGAGTATGCATTATGGCACAAACTCCAAACTTATAATGCACATCATATATGCTGAAAATTTCAATCCTTAATATATTCATGCTTAACACATTCAAGCTAAAAATTTTTATCTTAATATATTTATGCTGAAAATTTTAAATTTAATATATTCAAAGTGAATAAATAGTGGATGAATTTTAACATATTCAAAGTGAATGAATTCATACTCAAATACATATTACTCTCCCTTTTTGTCATCAATCAAAAATATAAAGTTAAGGCAAATGTTCAGAGCGAATGTAAGAGTAAGTGATCATGAGTTTCATTGCATTAACAAAATGAGTGCGTTAAGCCACCAAAACACACTATGATATAATGAAACATCAAGTTCAAAGCACGACCAGGTTAAGCAAGTTTACATTTATAAGTGCCAAATACATAGAGTCAAATACAAACATAGAGTCAAATACAACTATATACTCGTAATACATAGATCTAAGAATAAAAAGTGGACAGACACTAGAGCCTATGAGGCTATTCATCATCAAATGGAATCTCTAATGTCTAGGATGAGGCTCATGAGGTAGAAGGTTTGGCTCTCCTGCTCCTAGTTCTAGCAGAAGATCCAGCTACCTATGAGGGAGGAGGCCTTCCACGAGTGTAGACTCTAAGTGGTGGTCTGCTCTCACTCGTGGATACCTAGGTAGTCTGATCAGGTGACATAGGTGGAGGAGGTGGAGGTCGAGGCATGGCTATCCTAGCCGCGGTATCTGTTGCTACTGCTGGTATCGCACCTGAAGTAAGTCTCTCTATTTTTTCAATCAAACTGTCCATGGCTTCAAGTACTGAAATGATGCTCTACTGCTGTGCCTGACCTAAACTGCTGATTGCCATCATCATCTTAGTGCCTCCAGACTCAACTCTCCTCCTGAGCCGAGCAAGCTCCTCAGTAAAATTGGAGTGATCAGTGGGTGTGCCATGTGCATGCTCTCTCTACTCTAGAGTAGTAAGCCTCTGAGAGATAGTCCTCATCTCAGTTTGTACAATCTCTACTCTCTCAGACAATCTCTAAATCTCTCTACTGACTCTGGTAGATATCATATCTATTAGTCTCTCCATAAATGCAGAGTTAATAGCTGGTGTCTATGGGAACCTCTCCATGGATGGAGCTCGAGGTGTCATAGGTGTACCGAATTCAGTATCGATGCATCTCGAACTACAGTTGGAGTAGAGGACTCTCTTGCCTCCACTACTCTAGGCACTCTCCTTTCTTGATCAGAAATATTCTTAATCCATCTTCCATCTTTACATGATACTGCATTCTGGTCAAAGCTCTATGTCATAAACATCATAGTGAGACTGCTTTTTACTTACTTCATTCTCTAGTGACACTCCAGCAGTCTCAAAGGTCCTAGTTAGAGCCATTCCATAGGGCAAGCATACCTTGTTCCTTGATACAGCCTCTCTTATCTGATGCATCATTATACCGGGCAAGTTTATTTGAGTTCTCTAAACCATCAAATACATCATACACAACTCTCTTTCAGACACAAAGTCATGTCTATCTAATTTTGGAATAAAAATTTCACTGATGATATGATGAAGAACTCTCATTTTCACTGATAGTGTAGGTTCCAGTACATCTCCAATGATATCATCCCTACCCATAATTAATCTCAAACCCCTCTTTTTGTCAGATAATTTATTGGGCACAAAATGTTTCTTTGTGATTCCAAAGGTCTGGGCCAAACTCTCCTCTATCACCTCAATTTGTATGCCTTTGACTGTACTTACAATTTCAGAAAATCTTCTTTTAAGATTTTCATAAAACTCTCTAACCAATTTAGGGTATATAGGGATATACATTTGACAAAAATCTTTCCATCCCATTCTCTCAGTCCATGATTTAATAGAAAAATTATATTCCTTAAAAAATCCAAAATCAATTCTTCTCCCCATTGCTATGGCTCTAGTGGTCATTCTACCGATAGGTGAAGATGGTGGAGGAGGAGAGTTCGATATACCTTGATCTGATTGAGTTTCTTCCTGAATGGATTCTTCCTAAATGGATTCCTCTTAAATGGGTTCTTCAAAAGGTTGACAAACCTCAGATGATTGGGATGTCGTCCATTCTATTCGGGCTTTTCTTCTCCTCTTCCATTCTTCAGTTTCATGGGTATTACAAACTTTTCACACTCCACGCTTTTCTCCAACTATTTTACCCAAATTTGATCCTTAACTTTACGAATCGAAGGGAAGAGATGGTAGGAAAGCAAGCAGACAATATTGGATTGAGTTTGGGGGGACGAAAGGCCCTCTGCTCATCGAGATGAAGAATCTCTAGGGCATTGTGAATAGTCACGGGTCCATTTTAATTGCCTATGGCCCCGACCCTCGAGTTGACTCAAGGTTTTGAACTAGTTTGCTCTAGTTGACTCGAGCAATAGTTCTAAAACTTTCAAAGTTTCAAAGAAAATTTTGGCATTCAAATAATGTCTAGTTATTTTTTTAAATATTGATCATTAATTTTATACATAAAATTTGATTCTTTTGGATTTAATTTGATTTACCTAGAATTATAGAAAATTTAATCAAGTTGATAGCAAAGTCTGAAGTCTCTTCAAATTATACTAAATTTTCTTCATTAAGGGGTTTTGTGAATATGTCAGCTAATTGTTTATCAGTACTAACAAATTCAAGTACCACATCATTATTTTATACATGATCTCTTATGAAGTGATGTCTTATCTCAATGTGTTTGGATCTTGAGTGTTGAATTAGATTCTTGGTTAAATTGATTGCACTTGTGTTGTCACATCTTATGAGTATCTTATTAAGTTTGAATCCAAAATCTTCTAATTATTGTTTAATCCAAAGAATTTATGCACAACAACTTTCAGCAACTATATATTTGGCCTTGGTCGTTGAGAGTGCTACTGAGTTTTGACATGTGCCACTAGTGCTTTTCCTATCAAGTTTGCACCCAGCAAAATCTGAAGGAACCAGTGCAGGGTTTGCAATGCTACTTTTGAAAACTTTTTTCAAAAATAGCTAAAATATAATAAAAAATAATTAATCTAATTAATTAATTACTAATTATAATAGAAAATAAATTCTACACTAAGGATCTAAACATGATATAAATGCATATTTATTAGATCTAAAAAATTAAAATAGTGCAGTAAACTATTTACTATATCTAAGTGTTCTGAACACTATACCTTGTGTGGGTAGTCGATCGTTGCAATCTGATCATCATCGAGGAGCTCCACTAGTCATGATGCAGCCACACAAATGTTTGACCTCCACAGATCATCCATATGAGGCTCCTGATCCTGATCGACTTCCCGCAAGTGCTAGCTTAAAATCAGAGTCTTTTAGGGGCTATTTCGATCGAACGATTTTGATCTTCATCTACGGGCTTCACGAACATTCTAGATTGCTGGTAGACATAGTAGAGAGGCAGAGGAGGTTCTCTCTAAAGTTTCGTGGGCTTACAACTCTCATAGCTCATGCAATTGCTTCCCAAATCACAGGTTCTAAAACCCTAGGTAGCACTTAGAAAAAGAACTTGTGCCCAACTCTCTTTGTTTTTTCTTTCCCTTGATCTTTTAATATTTTTCTCATGCACACAGAGGCTCACGGAAGTCTTCTCTCTATTCTTAGATCCCCTTCTCTCACATCCCAAAAATCCTCTTATTTATTTTTGTGCCAAAACGTGGAGAGTACGCGTGAGAGGATAAGAAGGGGTTGGTTGTCAATTTTAATTCAAAAATGTTTTGAATTCAAATGCCAACCAATTTGTTTCAAACCATAAGTGGCATGAGAAGGGAAGGCATGGAATGTTTTGTGCGTGGAGAGCATTCATGAGAAATATTTTCTCATGAAGAAAAGTGGGTGCACAAGGAGTGATGTGGCACATGGGTGGTTAGCCTTTAAAATTCAAACTTCTTTGAATTTTTGAATGAAACCAACCATCCCAATCTATTTGGAACATGGGAGACCTGGGTGAGAGACCTCTAATCAGCATGGAAAACTTTACAAGAGAAGAAAATTGAATTCAAAGAGGCATGGGGCATATGTGGTGCATGGGAAGAGAAGACTAGTCAAACTTGTCTTTGAATTTAAACTTCAACCAATTGAACCAACCCAATCAAAATTGGTTAGGCCCAATTAGATCAAATTAGATCCAACATAATTAGGCTTAATTAAATTTTAATAAAATTAAAAATTGATCAAGCCCAATCTCTGATCAAATCAGGGTTCGAACCTCCTTGGCGATTAGGTCAAACCGTGACCTAATCGGGTCAAACCCAACTGAACCCAATTCAATTGAACTTGATCCAAAAATAATTATTCAATCAAATTAAGTTAATTAATAATTAAATTACTAATAAAATTTCTCATAAATCTAGAATTTAAATCTGGTAGATGTCCGAATAATAGAGTTCCATCAAAATAAAACTCTTGATCGAAGAGTCCCAAACTAATGGGACTCTTGATCCCGGTGTCTGAAATAAATGGAACTCATGATTGTAGAGTTCCAACTCTCAATCATAAAGTTTCAGACATGTAGGACTTAGAGTCTCAGAGTTGTGAGACTCTTGATCGAAGAGTCCTAGTCCAGTGGGACTCTTGACCATAGACTCTCAGACATTAAGACTCAGTGTTCTAATCCAGTAGGACTCCCAATCGAAGAGTCCCAGTCCAGTGGGACTCTTGACCATAGAGTCTCAATCGAGTAGGATATTTTACTAGCCATCAGATCAAGTAAGAATCTCTAGTGTGCGTGACTCCATAGGTCCAAACCTAAGTCAGTAGCATAGAAACTAATTTCTATACTAATCGAAGTGATCATCTAGTAATGGTACCTGACGTTCGGATTGGTCGAATAGTTACAATCACAATATTTAGAATCTATGTGAATATAGTTATTATATAATTCATTTCTATGACCTCTATGTAATAGATGATTCTGGGTTTGATTGTTAACCCTAGAAACTACATCTATGTCGTGTCTCAAAGCAATTAGTCCTGTGACTCCTCACTAAGACTACCCTGACCAAGGGTTTGCTAAATTGAAACACAATTGAACACAGCTCCTGAAATCAGAAGTGGTCAATCCCATCTTGATATATGCACTGACTCTTTAAGTACTTGACTGTGCCCAAAAATCTTCTATCATTGAATTAGAAATTTGGATAGTCCGACACTAAAGCATAGTGAGCTGCTTGAAAGTCACCATGGTGATCTTAGATCGGTGGGATAGTTATACCCATATTTCACTAGAGTAAATCTTAACAGCAGAAAAGCTCTAGAGTTGGTCATTTTTAGTGCAGATGTATCCATACATCTCACTTGCATGCCATACCAGTGTATCAACACTCCTTGGTTATGAGGACAACCAATCTATAAGGCACACAATGATCTATACATGATAAACATTGTCGTCCTAAGTAACAACGTATCTTTTGATCGTGAACAATTTAAGAACTAAATGTTAAATCCTCCTTTATCGAATCTAGATAGTCCTAAGGACTTCATCACAACACAGGAGTTCATTAGAAGACAATAAAATTTATGATGAAAAATACTAAAATAACTTTTATTAATTAATAATTTATATAAAAGTATAATAACTAGTACAACCATCAATAGGCTGATGATTGATTTTAGGACATATTCTCAATAATATCCCACTTGGACTAAAGTCAATTGGTGCAGTATCTAATACCTATCTTTGATTTGAAGTTGTTGAACTCCTTCACCACAATAGCTTTAGTGAATGGATCGGTCAGGTTCTTATTTTTGTTGATCTTCTGAAGGTCGACATCATCTCAATCCATAATTTTTCAGACAAGATGGAAGCAGCATAGAATATGCTTCGTCCGTTGGTGTGCCTTAGGTTCCTTTTCCTGAGTAATGGCTCCAGAGCTGTTGCAATAAAGCAGAACTGGACCATCAAGGGAGGGTGCTACTCCAAGCTCGGTGATAAATTTTCTCATCCACACCACTTCTTTAGCAGCATCTGATGCAGCGACATACTTCACCTCATAAACTGAATCAGCCATAGTGTGCTGCTTGAAATTTTTCTAGCAGATAGCCCCACCATTAAGGATGAATATATATCCCGACACACTCTTGCTATCATCATGATCAGATTGAAAACTGGAGTCTGTGAACTCCACAAGTTTTAAGTTCGATTTACCATATACAAGCCACTGGTTCTTAGTATTTTTCAAATACTTTAGGATGATTTTAACAACCTTTCAGTGGTTCTTCCCTGGATCAGATTGATATCTACTCACTACCCCTAGTGAGTATGCCACATCTGATCGTATACATATCATGGCGTATATTATAGAATCCACTATCAAAGTATATGCTATTCTACTCATACGTTCTCTTTTGAGAGGTATTGTCAGACAATCTCTCTTTGAGAGAGAAATTTCATGGCCTATCGGTAGATAGCCTTTCTTGGAATTCTCCATACTGAACCATTTTAGCACAATGTCAATATACATAGACTAGGACAATCCAAGCAATCTTTTAGATCCATCTCTATAGATCTTCATCCCTAGAATGTAGGAAGCTTCTCTCAGATCTTTCATGGAGAACTGTGATGACAGTTAGATCTTTATTCCTTATAATGCAAGGACATCATTTTTGATTAAGAGAATGTCATTCACATATAATACTATGAATACTATTGCTGGACCATTAGTCTACTTATATATGCAGGACTCCTCTTCATTCTTAACGAAACCATACGTTTTGATTGTTCTATCAAATCGTATGTTCCAGCTCCGAGATGCCTACTTCAATGCATAAATGGACCTTTGAAGCCTACACACCTTAGACTTATTTATGGATGTGAATCCTTCAGGCTGTATCATATACACCTTTTCATCCAGCTCTCCATTTAGGAAAGCCATTTTCATATCCATCGGCCAAATTTCATAATCCAGATGGGCAGCGATGGAAAGCATAATCTAAATGGATTTGAGCATTACCACAAGAAAAAATATCTCATCATAGTCAATACCATAACATTGACGATATCCCTTGGCAACTAGATGGGCTTTATAGGTCTCCATCTTTCTGTCTGCGCCCCTTTTTTTTTGAAAACCCACTTACACCCTATGGGTTTGGGTCAACTAATGTCCATACATTATTGACCTTCATAAATTCTATTTTGGATTTCATGGCCTCAAGCCATTTCTCAGAGTTGAATCTCTGAATCGCATCCATATAGATGATCGGATCCTGATCATTCTCATTGAGTTCGATAGGATCCCCATTCCAAACCAAGAAATCATAGTATCTATTCAATTGACGTGGGACTCTACTAGATCACCTTAAGGATCATTTACAATAGATTCTGGGTCTGATCTAATCGGATCCAACTCAAGTTCAACAACTTGTGTCTGTTCTTTCATCTATCGTACATCATCAAGTTCGACTTTAGAGGCATTAGTTCCTTCACTAAGGAACTTCTTTTCTAAAAAGACCGCCTTAAGGCTAACAAATATTTTTTGCTCATTAGTAAGGTAGAAGTAGTACCCTTTGGTTTCTTTTGGATAACCTATAAAACTACACTTATCAGTCCTAGGTTCAAGCTTATCTATCATTAAACATTTGACATAAGTCGGACACCCCCAAATCCTAAGATGTGAGAGCACTAGCTTATGCCCTATCCATATCTTATATGATATTTTATTAACAGATTTACTCAAAATTCTATTTAGAATGTAACAAGCTGACTCGAGTGCATATCCCCATAAGAAGATCGGCAAATCAATAAACCCCATCATGGATTGAACCATGTCCAATAGAATTCGATTTTTTCTCTCAAACACACCATTATGTTGTGGTATTCTAAGAGGGATCCATTAGGAGAGAATTCCATTCTCTCCAAGATATGTCAAAAACTCATAAGAAAGATACTCACCCCCTCGGTCAGACCAAAGAGTTTTAATACTCTTTTCAGATTATTTTTCTACCTCATTTCAAAATAGTTTGAACATTTCAAATGACTCCGACTTATGCTTCATTAAACAGACGTTCCCATACCTTGATAGATCATTTAGGAAGGTTATGAAGTAGAAGTATCCACCTCTGGCACTTGAGCTTATGGGTCCATATACATTCGAATGTATTAGACTCAGGAGTTCAGTGACTCATTCACCTTTTCTAGTGAAAGGTAACCCGATCATCTTACCAAGAAGATAGGACTCACATATCGAAAGTGATTCACAATCACTAACTTCAAGAATTTCTTCTTGAACTAATCTGTTAATTCTATTCTTGTTAATATGACCTAGCCTACACTGCCAAAGGTAGACATCAGATACATCACTAATTCTAAAGCATTTATCAGAGGATTGAACCACGTTAACAGACATAGAAAGTAAATAAATTTTATTATTCAATTATCCAATAAAAATTATAATACCATTCAAAATGACATTACAAAATTTTTTTTTTATTGATATTTCAAAATCATTCATGGCCAAAAGGCCTACAAAAATGACATCCAATAAGAAGGTTGGACAAAAATGACATTCATTGAGAATAACTTTATTTGAATTAATTACAAGATTCATGATTCTTAAAGCTAGAATTGAAACTTATCTTCCATCTCCAACATTCAAGAACCTCTCGCCTTGGTCAAATTTCCTACTAACCTACAAGTCCTGCATAGAATTATAAATATGATAAGGACTTTCGATATCTAATACCCAGATAGTAGAATCAAATAAGAAAAAATTATAAGGTGTTATCATATAATTACCTTGCCCAATAACCACTTGCTTCCTCCTCGGCCTGTTCGAATTCAAGAAGGCAATGTATAGAGGACAGTTTCTCTTTCAATGCCCCTGCTTCTTACAGAAGAAGCACTCTGCCTGACTCTGGTCGGGCTTGCACTTCTTGGTCCGACCCCGTGTAGTCATCTCGGTATATGGCTGCACCTTCTTATTCTTCTTCTTCATCTTCTTCTTCTTTCCTTTCTTAAAGGGTCGATGATCAGAAGAAGATCCTCCCACAACATTCACTATCTCCTTATGGAGTTGGTGATCTTTCTCAAAGTTCTACAGCAACCCCAACAAGCCATGGTAGTTGACTGCAGACTTTGTCATTTTAAAATTAGTTAGGAAGGAAAGGAAGGACTTGGGCAAGAAATTAAGGATTGCATCCTTACTGAGCTACTCATGTAGGAAAAAACCAACTTGCTAAGGCACTCAATCATCTCGATTATGTACAATACATGATTGATGACTGAGGCCCCATCCCTCATCCGAGCATTGAAAATAGTACAACTTATTTTGTGTCTTTCAACATCATTAGGTATGCCCAAGGAGTCATTCAATATTTGAAGCATCTCCTATGGTTGGGCATGTTCGAAGCTGCATCTAAACTCATCATTCATTGCTATCAGCATTATATATCGAATGGTGGTGTGATCATTGAGCCACTTTTGATAAGTATCTCAGACCGCTCCTCTAGCATTTGAAGCTGGCTCCTTAGTTGCTGGATCCATTATGACATAAAGGATCCGCTCATGCTTCAGGATGATTTTCAACTTACGATACCAGCTATTATAGTTGGGTCCCATTAATTTGTTATTATCTAACAATGATCGAAGCAACAAGTTAGTGGCCATTTCTGCATAATAAGAAAAACCGAATCTAATTAGTATATGAATCAATTATCCTAAAGACTTGAACTTTAGTCTAAAGATTCTCCCACTATTTTATATAAATTGGTAGCCTCTACCTTCAATTTGAGAAATTACTTTAATTTCTTAGTGGGTACTAGAATTTACATAGACTACACATGAGTCCAACTTTGGTTGGTTAATCTATGTACACCTATGGGTAGGTTCAAAATCAATTATTTCTCTAAATAATTTTTAGTAATATTAATTTTGCTTCGGACACTTAATCAGTAGGCTTTGGCCTCCACTGAAAAAGTTCGGTTAGGTCCAATCATTAACATGACTATATTTGGTCTTATCTAACTAATAAATGATCAGGCCCAATTTTGGTCGGCCAACCTAACCACCATCAGAAAGATTTAACCAAATCATCATTTTATAAATGATAATTTCATTAATCAATAAGCACCAGGCCTTTAGGCCTTCATTGATTATCAAATTAATGAACCCATTATCACTCAACTTAATGGGAGGCAACGATTTAGTTATCTATATAACTATTTTATTTTTAAGAACCTAATAATTTTAGAAGATTTAGTTAACATATTTAAAAAAAGAGATAAATACAGTGAGCCAATTTCGATCCTCTCACTGACTTCACCAAGTCAGATAAAAAAGGATCTAATCTAAGCTGGCATTAGGAGCACCTAAATCAGTCGAACTGATTTACCTAATTGACATGGGAGAACTCGAATCACCAAGTGATCCAATCAAAATCTAACTCACCAGAATGGCCAAGTAAGTGAGATCAATGGAAGGGATATGCTATTAACTTATCAAAGATCAAATCAATGCAAGTAGCTTCCAATTAAAAATCATTGGTCAAATTGCCAGACTTACCTTAGACACCATCCGATTCATTAGTTTTAATTTGATCAATCTAGTAATTTTGGATTTGACTGCGTAGACACGAATTAAATTCATTTGGTCCTCGTTAAAGGCATAGACTTGACCAACTATAACTATTATAATTGAGTCTGTAGAGTTCTTGACCTAATCTAAATTAACATTTAATTAGATTTGATCAATTACTTTAATTTAGTCCACTCTTTAACTAACCTTAGGTCTAACCTAATTTATGAATCTAATTCAACTAACCCAATAATCCATGTTTTATGATTAATGACTTAGAGTCTTAATTAATAATTCTAGACACTAAATCATTATACTTAATTTTTAATTAAGTTTATGGGCTGAGGGTTAGGGTTCGGCATTTCAAAAATATTTTTCAAATTTTGAAAGATTCTTTACAACTTAGTATTATTCACCAATTGAGTCGATTCACTTTAAAATTGAATCGACTCAATTCACAAACAATACTAGTTGTAGGGTTTAATCTAAAACTATGTATACTACATAATACTAAATCATGAATCAAATTTTAGATCTTATCTAAACATGCATTCATGATCAAAAATTATATTAAAATCTTATTTAATTAGATTATAAAAATATTAGATCAAATCTAAGATTTTACGATAAATGATTTAGATTAGCAACGTACTAGGATAATCTTTTCACTATAGGAGAAAAATCCTATAGTAGGACAACCTACAGTCCGTGCAATCTTGATTTTAACTTTTTAGATCTAATTAATTAAAATATTAGATTAATATTTAGATTAAATCTAAATTATCAATCTAAAATATGCAAGCATATCATGTTTAGCGAATCTTGCTCTGATATAATTTGAAGGAACCAGTACAGGATTTGCAGTGCTACTTTCGAAAACTTTTCAAAAATAGCTAAAATATAATAAAAAATTAATTAATTTAATTAATTACTTATTAATCATATCAAAAAATAAATTCTACACTAAGAATCTAAACATGACATAAATGCATATTTATCAGATCTGAAAAATTAAAATAATGCGGTAAATTATTTACTACATCTAAGTGTTCAGAATACTATATCTTGTGCGGGTAGTCGATCACCATGATTTGATCATCATCGAGGAGATCCACTAGTCATGACATAGCCACACAAATGTCTGAGCTCCATGGATCGTCCACATAAGGCTCTTGGTCCTGATCGGCTACCTACGAGTGCTAGCTCGACACCGGAGTCTTTCATAGGCTATTTCGATCGAATGACTACGATCTTCATCTATGAGCTTCATAGATACTCTAGATTGCTGGTAGATATAGTAGAGAGGTAGAGAAGGTTCTCTCTAAAGTTTCGTGGGCTTACGACTCTCGTAGCTCATGCAATTGCTTCCCGAATCCCAAGTTCTAAAATCCTAGGTAGCACTTAGAAAAAGAACTTGCACCTAACTCTCTTTGTTTTTTCTTTCTCTTGATTTTTTTAATATTTTTCTCATGCACACAGAGGCTCATGGAAGTCTTCTCTCTATTCTTAGATCCCCTTCTCTCATGTCCCAAAAATCCTCTTATTTATTTTTGCACCAAAACATGGAGAGTATGTGTGAGAGGATAAGAAGGGGTTGGTTGTCAATTTGAATTCAAAAATGTTTTGAATTCAAATGCCAACCAATTTGTTTCAAACCATAAGTGGCATGAGAAGGGAAGGCGTGGAATGTTTTGTGCATGGAGAGCACTCATGAGAAATATTTTCTCATGAAGAAAAGTGGGCGCACAAGGAGTGATGTGGCACATGGGTGGTTAGCCTTTAAAATTCAAACTCCTTTGAATTTTTTAATGAAACCAACCATCCCAATCCATTTGGAACATGGGAGACCTGGGTGAGAGACCTCTAATTAGCATGGAAAACTTTACGAGAGAAGAAAATTGAATTCAAAGAGGCGTGGGGCATATGTGGCACATGGGAAGAAAAGACTAGTCAAACTAGTCTTTGAATTTAAACTTCAACCAATTGAACCAACCCAATCAAAATTGGTTAGGCCCAATTAGATCAAATTAAACCCAACATAATTAAGCTTAATTAGGCTCAATTAAATCTCAATAAAATTAGAAATTTATTAAGCCTAATCTTTGATCAAATCAGGGTTTGAACCTCCTCGGTGATTAGGTCAAACCGTGACATAATCGGGTCAAACCCAACTGAACCCAATTCAATTAGACTTGATCCAAAAATAATTATTCAATTAAATTAAATTAATTAATGATTAAATTACTAATAAAACCTCTAATAAATTTAAAATCCAAATCTGGTAGATGTCCGGACAACAGAGTCCTATCAAAATGAAACTCTTGATCGAAGAGTCCTAAACTAGTGGGACTCTTGATCTCGGTGTCAGAAACAAATGGAACTCATGATTGTAGAGTCCCAACTCTCAATCACAAAGTCTCAGACATGTAAAACTCAAAGTTCTAGAGCTGTGGGACTCTTGGTCGAAGAGTTTTAGTCCAGTGGGACTCTTGACCATAGACTTCCAGACATTGAGACTTAATGTCCCAACCCAGTAGGACTCCCTGTCGAAGAGTCCCAGTCTAGTGGGACTCTTGACTATAGAATTTTAGTCAAGTGAAATTCTTCACCAACCATCAGATCAGATAGGAACCTCTAGTGTGTGTGACTCCGTAGGTCTGAACCTAAGCCGATAGCATAGAAACCAATTTCTATACTAATCGAAGTGACCATCTAGCAATGGTACCTGACATTCAGATAGGTTGAATAATCACAATCGCAATATTCAGAATCTACGTGAATATGGTTACCATATAATTCATCTCTATGACCTCTGTGTAATAGATGATTAAGAATTTGATTGTCAACCCTAAAAAATACATCTATATCGTGTCTCAAAGCAATTAGTCCTATGACTCCTCACTAAGACTATCCTGACCAAGGCTTTGCTAAATTGAAACACTATTAAATAGAACTTCTAAAACCAAGAGTGGTCAATCCCATCTTGATATACGCACTGACTTCTTAAGTACTTGACTATGCCTAGAAACCTTCCATCACTGAATTAGAAATTTAGGTAGTCTGACACCAAAGCATAGTGAGCTGCTTGAAAGTCACCATGGTGATATCAAGTCTGAGGGATAGTTATACCCATATTCCTTCAGAACAAATCTTGATAGTAGAAAAGCTTTGAAGTTGATCACATTCAGTGTAGATGTACCAATACATCTCACTTGCATGCCATTCCAATGTTTTAACATTTCTTGGTTAGAGGACAACCAATCTATAAGGCACACAATGATCTATACATGATAAACGTTGTCATCCTAAGTAACAACGTATCTTTTGGTCATGAACAATTTAAGAACTAAATGATAAATCTTTCTTTGTCAAATCTAGATAGTCCTAAGGACTTCATCACAACATAGGAGTTTATTAGAAGACAACAAAATTTATGATGAAAAATGCTAAAATAATTTTTATTAATTAATAATTCATATATAGATACAACAAGTAGCACAACCGTCAATAGGCTGATGATTTCTTTGAAACATATTTTCAACAAAATCAGCATCAGAGTAACCAATTAATTCAAATTGAGATGCTCTATCATACCATAGTCCTACATTAAGTGTCCTAGATAAGTATCTAAAGATTCTTTTGACAGCATGCAAATGTAATTCTTTAGGGTCTGATTGATACCTAGCACACATGCAAATACTGAATACTATATCTGATCTACTTGCAATAAGATAAAGAAGTAAGCCTATTATACCTCTATATAATCTTAAATCTACTTTCTTACCTTTCTCATCTTTGTCAAGTTTGCAGGATATACTCATTGGTGTGCCAATTGGTCTTGAACTCTCCATCCCAAACTTTTTGAGTATTTTCTTTGTATATTTTGTTTGGTTGATGGAGATCTTCTTTTTATTTTACTTGATTTAGAGTCTAAGGAAGAAGTTTAACTCTCCCATCATGCTCATCTCGAGCTCATCCTGCATTAGCTTAGCAAATTCTTGACAAAGAATTTTATTAGTGGCGCTAAAAATAATATCATCCACATAGATTTGTGCAACTAATAGATTCTCATCTTTCTTTTTAAGAACAAGGTTCTATCAATATTTCCTCTAGTAAATTCATTATCTAGTAAGAATTTACTTAATCAAGCATGTGGGGCTCGTTTTAGACCATACAGGACTTTATATAATTTGAATATATGATTTGGAAATGCATGATTTTCAAATCTAAGTGGTTGTTCAATATATACTTCTTCTTCTATATAACCATTAAGAAATATACTTTTTACATCCATTTGGTATAATTTAAAATTCATGAAGCATGTAAAAGCAAGCAATAGTCTAATGGCCTCTAATCTAGCTATAGGAGCAAAGATTTCATTAAAATCAATGCCTTCTTCTTGATTATATTCTTTTGCTACTAATCTAGCCTTATTTCTTATAACAGCTTCATGTTCATCCAATTTATTTCTATATACCCATTTAGTTTCAATTATTGGATGGTCATTTGGTCTATCGACTAGGATCCATACTTTATTTCTTTCAAATTGATTTAATTCTTCTTGCATGGCATCTATCCAATATGGATCATTTTCTACTTCTTCTATTGATTTAGGTTCAATTTATGATATAAAAGCTATGTAATTATTTATATTTCTAAGATAAGATCGTGTTCTTATTCCTTATGATGGATCATCGATTATAAGATCTTTAGGATGTCCATGTGCATACCTCCATTCCTTTGGTAGCTCCTCTCTTAGACTTTGAGAGGACTCTTCATTATTCGCTTCTTCATTATTTTGAGATGGAGCATCCTTGAGTGTTAGATTGTCCATCTTGTCATGAAAATTTTCTGCATCATCATCAAAGCATCTTCTTTTCTAACAAATTTATCATTATATTCATCAAAGATAACATGAATTGATTCTTCAACAATGAGAGTTCTCTTGTTGAAGACTCTATATGCCTTGCTTGATAAGGAGTATCCTAAAAAGATACCCTCATCGAACTTGGCATCAAATTTTTCCAGGTTATATTTTTCATTATTAAGTATGAAGCATTTGCAACCAAATACATGAAAATAGTTGATATTTAATTTTCTATCTTTCCAAAGTTCATATAAGATTTTCTTTAAAACAGGTCTTATTAGAACATGGTTTAATGTGAAACATGCAGCATTTATTGCCTCAGCCCAAAAATATCTAGGTAAATTACTTTCACACAACATAGTTTGTGCCATTTCTTCTAGTGTTCGATTTTTCTTTCTACTACTCCATTTTGTTATGGGATTCTAGGTGCTAAAAAATTATGATCAATTTTTTTTTCATTATAAATTTTTCAAAGTGCCAATTTTCGAATTTTGTACTATGATCACTACATATGCAAACTATTGATGTATTCTTTTCATTCAAAATCTTTTGATAAAATTTGGAAAATGCATTGAAGGCTTCATCCTTTTGTGCTAAAAATATTACCCGAGTGAATCTTGAAAAATCATCTATAATTACAAGATCATACTTTTTACCTCCTAGACTAATGGTCCTTGTGGATCCAAATAAATTCATGTGTGGCAATTCTAAAGGTCTAGAAGTTGAAATCATTCCTTTTGGTTTGAAAGAATTCCTAGTTTGCTTTCTAAATTGACATGCATCACAAATTTGATTCTTTTCAAAACTTAGTTTTGGTAATCCTCTTACAAGGTCTTTCTTAATTAATTTTGAGAGTAAGTCCATACTAGCATGACCTAATCTACGATGCCACAACCAGCTAGCTTCATTGACCTTGGCATCCATTGCCACAAGACATTGATCATTTTTCATGTATAGATCATCAAGATCTTCCATATAGACATTGTTATGTCTATGTCCTATGAACATGATGCCATTATCATTTGAATTAGAAATAATACATAATAGAGATTCAAAAGTTACTTTAAATCACTTATCATAAAATTGACTAATGCTAAGCAAATTATATTTCAACTCATCAACTAACAATATATTTTGAATAGAAGTAGGAGTGATACGAATGTTACCGACGCCAATGATACGTCCCTTTCTATTATCACCAAATGTAACTACTCCTCCTTCATTAGGCTCAAAAGTGATAAATTGAGATTTGTCACCCATCATGTACCTTGAACAACCACTATCAAGATACTAAAGCCTTTTCTTGTCTCGGGCTGCAAGACACTCCTACACAAAAAAATCAAGTTAAGTTTTTAGGTACCCAAGTCATCTTGGATCCTTTGGGATTAGTGCTCATGGTTCCTTTTAGAATCCAAACTATTTTAACTATTTTTTTATTTAATTTTCTGAAATCACATGCATAAGACTTATGACCAATTTTGCCATAACAAAAATATGGGATATTTGAAGCAGAGTTTGATGAAGCTTTAATAAATAGATATTTGAATAGTTTTTATTTCTTATGAGGTTTAAATCCTAGGTCTTGTTAAAAATAGCTCTTTGCTCATTTAGTAGCATATTTAATTTTTTAGAACTATAGGTAAATCTTTCTACAAATGGTTTGATTTTTACTAGTTCATCATTCAATTTTTGATTGTCATTAGTAAGCAAATTTAATTTTTCAAAAAATATTTCCTTTTCATGAGTAAGTTCTGAATTTAACTTTCTCAAATCTTTATTTTTCAAAGTTACTTTCCTATATTTAGCCATAAGTTCAGAAAAAGCCTCTTGTAGCTCATCAAAAGTGAAATGTGAGTTTTTAGCATTTACCTCCTCATGATGTGCCATCAAGCAAAGGTTGGCTTGTTCTTGTGATTCTTCCTTAGAGCTAGAGTACTCACTATTACTCCAAGTGTCCATCATCACCTTCTTCTTGAGCTTTTAAATGATTTCTTGAGAAGGAGGCAATCCATCCTAAAGTGATCAAATTTTTTGCACTCGAAGCAAATTGGTAGCCCCTTCTCTTTCTCCTTACTTGATTCACCTTTGAAGGTCTTCTTCTTGAATTCTTGCTTCTTCTTTCTCATACACCTCTTAAACTTTCTTGCAATCATGGCCAAGTTTTTTTCTTCCTCCTCTTCATTAGATTCCTCACTCTCATCATCCTTGAAAATAGTTGTCTTGAGAGCTATAGTCTTTTTCTTCTTGGTTTCCTCCTCCATGTTTTGCTTCATATTCAATTCATGAGTCATTAAGGACCCAAGAAGCTCTTCCAATGATAGCTTATTGAGGTTTTTAGCTTCTTGGATGGTGGTGACCTTTGCTTCCTAAGCTTTCGGAAGTGATCTAAGAATTTTACGAATAAGCTCACTATTAGTGTAAGATTTACCCAAGCTTTTCAAACTATTGATAATATCAATAAATCTAGTAAACATTTGAGAAATAGACTCATTTGACTCCATTTTAAATAATTCATATCGATGGACAAGCATATTTATTTTAGACTCCTTTACTTGATTGGTACTCTCATGGATAACCTCTAGCCTATCCCAAATCTGCTTGGCCGAAGCACAAATAGAGATTTTATTGAATTCATTAGGATCTAATGCACAATATAGGATATTCATGGCCTTAGCATTTAATTCTATCATTTTTATATCATGCTCATCCCAATTCTCTTCCGATTTGGGAATATCATTATCCTCTATTTTGATTGTGGGAGTGTGTGGCCCTTTAATTATCACTCTCCAAAGTTGATAATCAAGTACTTGAATGTAAATGCGCATGCATGCTTTTTAATAAGTGTAATTTATTTCATTAAACAAGGGTGGGTGGTTGGTCAATTATCCTTCAGCAAGAGATGCACTCATATGGGTTGCCATTTGATTTTAACTCTTAATTGTTAAATCAAATGAAGTGAGTACCAAGCTCTGATACCACTTATTGCCCAGCAAGACAACCCAAGAGGGGGGGGGTGAATTAGATTTTTCAAAACTTAAAATAAGTTAGGTGCTATTTTCAAAAATAAGTGATGTGATTGTGTATGCTTTAGTTCTAAGTATGCAGAATTGTAGAAATGTAAATACAATGGAATGAAGTAAATAAGATAATCATAAATACTAAAAAATTTATAGTGGTTTGGTGCCCCTTGCACCTACGTCCACTCTCCAAGGCCCACTTAAAAATTTTACTATAATCTCTCCAAGATTACAGTCAGATAGTTTTTTTAATACTCACTATCCAAAATCTAATTGGTTTTTACACCAGCTCACCAACTACAACCAACCTCCAAACCAATCCTTGGCTTACAATCCAATTTTCAGGATTGGATAAGCCTTCTCCTTAGCTTCAAAATCCTATTGAAGCTAAGTTACAAGAAAGAGGAAAGTAAAAATGAACAAAAAGCTTCTTTGATGAGCAAATAAGTCGATGAAGCTTTTTGGAATCTTCTTGGAGAGAGGATTTTAAACTATTTGAGCTTGTCTTCTTGTAGAATGGAATCACTTGATTTGATGTTTTTGGAGTTGGGAGTGGAATTCTTTCTTTTGGACTCTTTTTCTTCACTTTTTGATTCCTTTCAATGATCTTATATTCATGTCACTTCCTCTAGATGTTTTGTAGGTGATTTTTCATGTTTGAAAGGCTGGAGAATCCTATTTGATCATTGGAGAAGCAAAAATGATCATTTGAACCAAATCTGCATAGTTCTGGACAGTCTACAGAAACTAACCGTTGGAGCTTGAGTCGATTGGAGCCTCAACTCGAGCCTTTAGCTCTGCTCATTCCTCTGCTCGAGACTTTTTACTCTGCTTGATTCTTAGCTCGTGGACCTCGAGTCGACTCGAGCCTCTGCTCGAGACTGCCAAACTTTACTTCAAAATTATTCTCTTCTATATTTCTCCTGAGACTTTGACTCGAGCCTCTGCTCGAGACCTTGCTCCAAAATCACCATTCTTTGGATTTTCACTAAGACTTCAACTCAAGAACCTCAAGTCGACTCAAGCCTCTACTCAAGATTGTTTCTTCTGAAGCTTCTACATGCCAGTCTGTATATCAGCTCAAGCTGAACAACGAGTCGAACCTCGAGTCGACTCGTGGGCTTCTTATGCTAAAAAATTTTAGTTTGCCCAAAAATTTCTCTTGAATTCTGGTTTTGGGATATCTTTTTCAAGCCTTGTTTCAGGTGTGATTTATGCTCTAAATGCCTCCAACTCTTCTCTATCAATTTCCAAATATCCTTATATGGATGTTTTATTTGATACTTTAAAATATATCCTGAAACATGATCTCATCAACTTCATTAGTTCAGATATATACTCAAATATTTTGTTACTCATCAAAATCAATCCTTGGGGTCAACACAAACTCTCTCCCATCACTTGATGCCTCTTGAAAATATTAAAATTGAGAAGCTTGAAAATCTATTGCTCTTTGGAAGATCAACACTTTTAAATTTAATGATCTTTTGGGCCATCGTCCTTAATGTGAAAGGCTTGTGCAATGTCTGTCTTCTTGTATAACATCTTTATCTGAATGTGTCCATTCTACAAATGTACCATATATCAGTATTCATGCTTAACCTTTGCTTAATTTTTCTTTCTCGACCTGATGAAGAATATTTCAATATTTACTCAACTTCAATAATTGATGAAATTCTCTGCTCCCAAATACAGCATCGAATTCCAACCTTTTACATCCCATAAATCATGTCTCTTCTCTAGTTTCTTGTTTTCTCCTCTTTTTCTTTTTTGCTTTCTTAGTTTTACTAACCTCACCCTGGTGATGGTACTACTTTCACTTCTCCAAACTACTCCTTGCTCTCAAACAACTTTTCTTTTATTGTCAATTTTGATAGATCATCATGCTCTAATACTAGTTAATTTGCAGAGGTCACTGCAAACATAAAACCTCTAATATCATTCTATTTTTGTATGAAAGTGGAGAAGATAGAATAGATGGGGAAACAAAATACTTTACTACCTTTTTATTTCACTTCTTGTTCATGTTACAATGGGACACCACAAAGGTTTACATAGTCATATACTAACTCTTCAATACCACTTATATAAATGTATTATAACATCCCTTAAGACACAAACGTCAAATACTCAAGAACTCCAAAAGGCACACCTTGAAAACTTCAATGATGTATTGTGGACTCTCTATAAAGTAATGCATCTATGCAAGTAATGCTTCCAATAAATTATAACATCCCCAACCCAACCCAGCACACTCCCCACAAGTATGCAAGGCATCTCATCATGATATCAAATATATTATAATGGATATAATTTAAATAAAAGTTAAAATTCAATTAACTAATAAATCCAACTAATAAATAAAATTCAAAAATTTTATATCCAATGGATCATAAATAATATCCTAATAAAATATAATAATAAATTCAAATTTAAATTATGTTGATGCCATCAAATTTTACTTCTAATCGCACTCCCAAAGCAGGACATACATTCGCAACTAAATATCTGAATCTAAAAAAGAAAGAGAGAATAATGAGCTTCATAGTCCAGTAAGCAATAAATACCTTGACTAAATAATTCATATGATAATATAAGATGTAATAGTTAAAATATAATTTATCATTAATCAATGCACAAATACAATCAAATTTATTTTCTAAATATTAATTCAGTAATATAAGTATCTTTCAAATATTCATATGTATAGTTATATATTTGATTTCGAAATCAATCATATTCAATAATTTGATTTAAAATAAATTTCACTCAACCTACCAACTTTTAGCGATAACCACATTTATACACTATGGCCAGACCAGAATACCATACTTGTACCTTATGGTCGGATTGGAATATCATATTTATATGCTATGGCAGGACTAAATTACTACACTTATACTCTCTAGCCAGGCTAGAAACAGAATCATGAACTCAAAGTGCCAATTTATAACCTCCAACTAGTAGAGTTCAAAATAATAGTCAAGCTAAAAGTCCAAATTTGATTCATATCAAAATTCTTTTTATAGAATAATACGTATTTCATAATCAAATCAAAATATATATTTATGATTTCAAATCAATAAATAATTAAAATAAGAGTCAAAGAAATAATATTTTAAGATTTCATATCAATTTTCATTTAAAATATATTTTTATCAGATTCATAAATCATATTTAAATCTATTAATAATTTATTTGATATTTAAAATAATATTATATAAATAAAAAATCTGTAGAATATGAATCATTACTTATCTTATAAGCAAAATCAGTTGATCAACCTAATCAATTCTGACAATATCTCTCGAAGTCCATTACCACTATATCAAAAGTCTAGGCATCTTGTTGCGTAAGAGCATAGAGCCTTTATTGGGTCTAAGTTTTCAAATTTGCATCCTTCTTTTGTTTAGCTATTGGGGCAAGCTGATTTTCAGTTCTTTGAGAGTAGTCAGCTATTTTATGACCTACCTTACCATATTTAAAGTAAGCACTAATGATCCAATAGCATTCATTATCAGCATGAGCTTTACCATAGCAAGAACATTTGTGCTATCAGTTGGCCCAAATTTGTTACTTGTTGATCTTTTATCCAAACCTCCTATATGTTTATTATTCTATCCTTGAGATTCACTCAACCTATTCTTTTCTTTTTATTTTTTTCCATTTTGTACGTTCTTTATTGACTTTCTTTTCAATTATCAATGCTTTATCACCACATCTACATAAATAATTAATTCATATGGTACCACTTACTTTTTAATTTCTATCCTTAGTCTTATCTTAAATTTATACACTCGATCACGCTTATCCTTGACTAACCTCAGAATAAACTTAACAAACTCTATAAATTTAGCTTCATATTTTGCAACTATTTTTTTATTTTATATAAATAAATTCTTATTCTTTCTATGTCCTTACACTTCGAGAAAAATAATAATCATAAAATATCCTTTGAAAACTCTCCTAAGTAAGTTGCTCCCTATCTTGTCCATATTTATGTTATAGTCTCTGCCACCAATTAAATGATTCACCTTATAAGAAATAAGCCGTATCGAATATTTTCATCATCGTGGTACTCTTGTATAGCAAAAGCCTTCTCCATTTTTATAATCTAATTATTAACTTCCAAAGGTTCGATAGTCTCCTTAAAAGCCAATAGAGATAACTTCTTAAGTTTTATAATATTATTTCATTGATTCTGCTGCTCTCCACATCCTTGTGGTGGTAGTGTTTGTTGTTGCAATAATTATTGCTATAACTACTATTAGGATTGTGCCAAACCGACTAATGTCTGCATTATTTGGGATATGCTTAGTTCTTGCTGCTCTGTCTAGATATTCTTGGCAAGATCAATGACTCTTTCCTTTGAGGAGTACCACCAACCTACTAAGAAGTACTACTATTCTATTGATTTGATATCTCTCTAGCAACACCTCAAATAGTCTTTTTTATTTAATATGGAGCCATTTTAATTTTGCATGAACAACAAACCTTTTAAAATGTTCTTTCAAAATCTAATATCCAAAATCATATTTTTATCAAAATTTAATAATGATTATTTTCAAAATAAAAATCCTAAATTTTGAAATCCTTACAAGACTAGCTAAGCGACAATGGTCGACATCCAGTTGGTTTGATTTATAACATGCAATAAATCAAGTACAAATCAAAGGTCATACTAGGATATAATCAATGATGAAATTTAATGGTGCTTGACCAAATCATAGTGGGGCCCAACAAGCTATCCGACAATCAATGGTGGGGTTGAAACTGGATCAAATATAGATCGAATACCAGCATATTCATATCCATATTTATTTTTTTGATAAATATAAATATAGATATTGATATTATTCGAATGCAAAAACTCATATTCATATTTATTTTAAATCGATATGGATACAATTCAGATACTAAAAGTATAGATATAATTATGGATATAAGTTGAATAATTAAACTTTATGACTATAGAATTAAAGATATTATTAAATAAATAATAATCAAGTTAATAGCATATTTATATGATTATATATTTTTATTAAAATTTAATAATTTTTATATAAATTATATAGAATTATAGGTAAATTAGGATATTCGAATATGGATCGGATAGTTATTTATCCATTTTTATATCCATTTTTCTTCAATGGATATGGACATAGATATAGATATTAGTTGGATTCTCAAACTCTATTCATATTTGGATTGATTTGGATATGAAAATAGATCCAAATAGATATTATCCATACCACTTTTACCTATAATCAGTGGTCAAGATCTCTTCATTAAGATCTATCAAAATTGTTAGATCTTTATAAGATCTACAAAATTCTAAAAAAGAGACACAATCTAGAGAGACACTTTTAGAGAAAGAAATTTATAGAGAGAGAAAGTAAGGTTTTTAGAGAGAGAAAATAGAGAGAGAAATTGAGAAGAAAAGTGGAGAGAGAAAGTGAGAAGAGAGAGAAAGATGAGAGGAAGAGATAGAAACTCTTTCTCTTTTTCTTCTTTTTTTTTCTTTTTTCTTTTCTTTTTTCCTTGTTTTCCATTCTCCCTTAGTGAAACAAGAGATTCAGTTGATCCCCACTTTCCTAAAGCAGTGGAGGTTCCACTATTGGTGGCCTGTTATGATATCGACTCACTTCGATACTACTAATGAGGATCTAGTACCAAATTATTATGGTAGAAAAAAAAATAAAAAAAAAATAATTAAGTATGTAGATCAGCCTAAAGGCTCGCTTTCATGAGGCATGCAAAGCTTCACTAAGAAAGAGAAAAATAGATAGAAGAGGAGAACATCCACTCTCAACTCACCATACATAAATCTCTCTCAATTAGAAGCTATCCTTACAAAAGCTCTTTAAGAATTCTAAGAAGACTCTCAAAAGCTATAAGATACTCTGCCCTCACAACCTCCTTGTCGGATGCTATGCACCTGTTGCTTCTCTCTCTCGCCAGCTGCACATACTTGGTATTCTACCAAGCTCCTCTCAATGGTTATCTGAGCCTCTCTACGTAACTCTCATGCCATCCCTCTGCTCTATAGCATCTCAGTCCTTTAAATAGGATCAGAATCCTCTTCTCAGTAGTTCATAGGAGTTCTAACAGAACTTTTTTTTCTAATATGAGTCAAACATGTCCTTGATGGAGTCTTGAAATATTTTCAACCTTCAGATCATGACCACAATCCTTCATGGCCACTGGATCCTATGGTCCATGCACAACTCCCATAGACCCCTTGGATTAATCACAATCCAAGTCCAAATAGAAAAATTCCATCTTATTCTGTTCACCTCCATCAAGTCGATTTGATCAGGGATCGAGTTGGCTCGACTGCTTCTCGTCTGAAGTTCTATTTCTATCTATCTAAGAGAACTAGCTCAATTATGGTTCGAGCTGGGTCGATCTCAACCCGAGCTGGCTCAATCCTATATCTGAGCTAGCTCGACTACCTATTGATGCTGATTCTTCTCTGCTATGGATAGAATTTGAGACACCAAATTCTAATAACTTTTATCTTGACTCGATATTTAGCCTCCATCTGACTTTGAGATCTTGTGATCCATCTCACCCCCATGCCCTGGGACATGCCTACTGATCATGGATGGGCAAACGTAAGAGTCGAGCTAGGCTGCTCGATCCCACCTCCATCATGGACTATGTCCCCTCTAATCAAAGACCTACTCGAAAAATTCTTTTATGGTAATAGAAACTTTACTCTACGATATCACCTCTCGTTCTCCTGAGTCTCTCATCTTATGTCCAATCTATCTCCACCTGGAGCTCCATCTCGCATTAGACTTCCTCTAGCTCCTGAAGCTCCACCTCACACTAGACTTTTTGCCAAATAGTAATATCCTCTTATCTTCTTCTTTTCCTCCAATATCATTCTATCACCATGCATAATCTTCAGGATTCTATAACCAACTATCCACCTATAGCCAATTGAATCCAGTCTGCTCAATGAGAAAAGATTCTATCTGAAATTAGATATGTATCGAACTCCCAATCTTCTCACTATACCATCATGTGTCTTCCAGCTGACCGTTCCAATGCCTCTGATCGTACATCTTGATGCCTCTGATCGCACAGCTTAATCCATTTGATAGATAAACAGTGTCATCACTGTTCTCCAGAAAGTCAAATTACTTCTTTTTACAATAAACATGATATGTGCATGCATAATCTAAAATCTACTACTGAAAAGAACTAGATACCTCATCAGATATCTTCAGGATATCATCCTTTGACTCACTATTGGTCATCACTACAGTAGCCTATGAGCTCAAAAGTGGCACTCTTAAGTCTTAAAAATATAAGAAGATAGATCATGGAAAGATGAAAGCAAGTCGAAAGAGAAATTAGTCCATATAGCAAAGTTTAGAATTTAGGCCAGCTCACCTTGAGACTGAGTTGGCTAAGTTGGAAATTGGGTTGGCTCAGTCCAGGACTGGGTTGGCTATATCTTAGAAAAAAATTCATGCAAAAAGTAGCATTTTTGGGCTATTGGCATGGTACACAACTAGGTCAACTCAGTCTCAGATGGAGCCGACCTAGTCACAGGTTAGTCAGCCCAGTCTGAGACTGAGCCAGCTTAATTTTTATGAATTTATTTTATGTACGTGGGATGTTTGGATTTTGGAGAGTTTTTCTATGAGCTTGGAGCTTGACCCTTTTGTAAAGTATAAATACTAGAAATAGGTCAAGGTTATATATGATGCTGAATTCATTGAATAAAGTTCTTTTCTTCCAAAAAACTCTTGTACTCTCTTTCTCTCTTTTCTCTTGAATCCATTATTTTGCTTTCATGTTGATCCTAGGAGATTGTTTCTTATTGCTTGGCTAATCACCAACGGCCATGCCAGTCCAAGAAAGGATAGTTTATCCCAATAATTGGTATCAGAATGATGTTGCATGGAAGGAAGACACCTAGGCTTACTACATCCAGGATCTATTGCACTAGATTTTACCCAAAATCTTCTTATTTCTTCATTGTTTGTCTCTAGATTAAGGTGGAGATTGGTTACACGAAGGGATAGTGATATAGATGGTTGAAAAGAGGATCTAGGATGTTTAGATCTTTTTTAAAGGATAGTGTTACTGGTGTGTGATCAAAGAAGGGTGTTAGGGATCTATTCTTGACTTGTTTGAAGTCATGGGATCGAGTGGATTCAAGATGGATTTCAAGAAGTTCGATGGCAAGAAAAACTTCATCCTATGACAGCAAAGGATAAAGGACTTGTTGGTTCAGCAGAGGATCTACAAGGTCTTGACAAGAAAAAGATCGAAAAAGATCAGTGCTAAGGATTAAGAAGAGTTGGAGAAAATTGCTTTTAGTATAATTTGGATGTGCTTGGTCGATCAGATTTTGCTCGAGGTTTGCATAGAGACTATGGCAAAGGGGCTCTGGATGAGACTAGAGAACACATACATGGGAAAAAATATGATGAACAAACTATGATTGAAGAAACAACTGTATAGTCTGAGGATGCCCGAAGGTGAAGATCTTATTGCATGTATCCAAAGGTTCAATCAAGTGTGTTCTGAGGTGATGAGTTTGGATGTGAAGATCAATGAGGAGGATCAAGCGTTGTTGCTATTATGTTCTCTTCCAAGTTCGTATGACGGTCTCATAATAATTTTAGTTTATGAAAAAGAGATCCTAAACCATGAAGAGGTTGTTGGTATGCTCAGATCAAATGAGTAAAAGAAAAAGATCTGTAAGGAAGATCCTAAGTCTGAGATCTTGGCTATGAATGAAAGATAGGGAAGATCAAAGAAGAAGGCAAGAAAAAAATCCAAGGATAGATCGAAGTCTTGAGATCATAGGAAGATATTGAAATATTATAAATGTCATCAGCCCAAACACCTGAGGAGAAATTGTCCCCTTTTGAGATTAGAAAAAGGGAAGGCCAACAAGGAAGATGATATAGCTTCTATGAGCATTGGAGAAGACTTATTAGTTGTATCAAATGGATCCATAGAGTGCGATACTTTATGAATATTGGATTCAACATGCTTGCACCACTATACTTCTCATCCAAAGTGGTTTGCTACCTACCAGATGGTCGATGGTGGAAGTATCAACCTTGGAGATGATCCCCATGCAAAGTAGCTGGAGTTGGCTCTATTAGGGTGAGGATGTATGATAAGATTATTCGTACATTATTAAATGTTAGGCATGTATTGGATTTGAAAAAGGATCTGATTTCTTTGGGCTACTTGGAGGAAAAGGATTATGCTTTTAGTAGCTAAGCTGGGAGTGGATGTCTAAAAATTTCTAAGAAAGCTTTGATGCTGATGAGAGATAGAAGACTGAGCAATAATCTTTACAGAATGAAAGGCTCAATGGTGAATGATAGTGCAGAGGTGCTAGCAGTGGCATAGGAGGAGCAGATTTTATATTAACTATGGTACTATTGGATGGATCATATGAGTGACCGTGGGCTCACCGAACTTAGCAGAAGAGGTATGATCCTAGCCCTGAAGAAGGAGGGCACAGATTTATGTGAGCTATATATTTTTAACAAATAGCATAGGATAAAGTTTGCCAAAAGTACCAAGTGCGCAATGAAGGAGTGCTAGATTTAGTGCACTCGGATGTGTGAGAATCAGCTCTTGTATCAGCTAGAGGTGGGATAAAGTATTTTATCACTTTCATTGATGATTTCTCAAGAAAGATGTGGGTTTATCTGATTAGAGAAAAATCAGAGATATTTGCCCAGTTCAGAGCCTAGAGAGCTGAAGTAGAGGAGTTAGGAAGACAGGTGAAGTATCTAAGGTCGGACAATAGAGGAGAGTATACTAGCTTAGAGTTTGAGGCTACAGACATCAATTCCAAAATTTTTTTGGGGTGATGCCTTAACTTTTTCTTATTTTCTTATGAATAGGTCCCCATATCGTAAGCTGAATGGATGCATTCCAGAAGAGATTTGGAGTGGAAAGAAGGTGGAACTTGGCTACCTGAAGGTCTTCAATTATCCGATTTATGCACGTGTGGAGGCAACAAAGAGGAGCAAATTAGATCTAAAATCTCAAAAGATGACATTCATAGGGTATCTACAAGGAGTCAAGGGGTACCTATTATGGGACTCTTAGGCACAAAAGTCAGTGATCAGTAGGAACATTATCTTTGATGAAAAGAGTATCTTGAGGAGGTCTGGGATAGATGAAACTATGGAGACAAAGGTGAATAGCAGTGGCTAGTCTGAGATAGATGACAGGCAATCCGAATCTAAGTATAGGAGTGTTTCTATTGAGGTAGAGCTGAGTAGGAGAAAAGATACTCAGATAGAAGATCGACATGAAGTGCCAGCAGTTCAGGTGGATGTGCAGGATCAGCCACAGACATCAGGTAGAGATGTGCCAGTGGGAGTGGCTTTGCACAAATTCTAGCATACTATCAGGAGATCAATTAGATATGGAATTGATGAGATTATCTCCTATGCACTCATCACTGCTAATGGAGATCTAGAAAATTATGCAGAGACTATGGAGAGTGAGGATCATTATTCATGAATGCAGGCCATGATGAAGAAGATGGAATCATTTGAAAAGAATCAGACATGACAGCTGGTGGATCTTCCAAAAGGTGCTCGACCTATTGGCTCAAAGTGGATGTTCACAAAGAAAGAGGCACCTTCAGAATAAGGTAGAGTAAGATTCAAAGCAAGACTGGTAGCAAAGAGATACTCATAAAAAAAAGGAATTGACTACATAAAATTTTTTTCTCCTATGGTGCGTCATAAATCTATTCGGATTTTGCTATCACTGGTGGTACAGTACAACATGAAGTTAGAATAGATGGATGTAAAGATGGCCTTCCTTCATGGTACATTAAGAAAAGGATCTACATGAAGCAACCAGATGATTTCATGGAGACTGGATAGGAAGAAAAGGTGTGTTTACTCAGAAGATCTTTGTATGGCTTGAAATAGTTCCCTCATCAATGGTATCGAAAATTTGATAGTTTTGTTTTGAGTCTGAGTTTTAGTAGATGTGAACATGATTGTTGTATCTACATTAAGGATGTAGATCAGGAGGATGCTCTGTACCTATTACTATATACGGATGATATGCTTATAACCACTAGAAGCATGGAAGCTGTGAAAAGGCTGAAAAGAGCATTATCATCTGAGTTTGAGATGAAGGATCTAGGTCCAGTCGAGAAAATCTTTGGAATAGAGATTTGCAGAGATAGATGCAAAGAAGTACTCCATTTATCATAAGAAAGATATATCCAAAAAGTTCTGTAGAGGTTTGGGATGGAGAAGGCCAAACCTGCAGAGACGCCATTACCAAGTCATATATCTCTCTCCAAGTTACAAAGCACTCAGTCAAAAGAGGAGAGAGAATACATGGAAAGAGTCTCTTATATAAATATTATAGATAGTGTGATGTATACTATAGTGTGCTGTAGACCAAATATAGCACATGTAGTGAGCATGGTTAGTAGATACATAGCTAACCCTAGGAAGGAACACTGGAAAGCATTAAAATAGATATTACAATATCTGCATGGAATAAGGGATTATGGTTTGGTGTTTGGTGGACAGCCAGGAGGATTTGAAGATGGAGGTTCGAGTCCTTTAGAAGGATTTGTAGTTATGAATTATGCAGAAGATCTTGATACAAAGAGGTCTACTACTGGATACCTCTTCTATGTATATGGTGGACCGATGTCTTGGAGATCAATTCTTCAGCCAATTACGGCCTTATCTACCATAGAAGCCAAGTATATTGGAATAACGGAGGCTGCAAAAGAAGCCCTTTGGCTTAGGAGGTTGATTATTGAGTTGGGGATGGAGCAGAGCAAGATTACACTGTTCAGTGATAGTCAGAGTGCTTTGCTATTGGCATAGAACCCAATCTATCATGCCTACACAAAGCATATAGATATGAGGTACCACAAGATCAGAGAGCTAGTGGAGGAAGGTGAAATAGAACTGATGAAGGTCCATACTAAGGAGAGTCAGTCTGATGCACTCATGAAGGTACTCTCCAGAGATAGGTTGGCTCACCCTGAGACTGAGCAGACTAAGTTGGAAACTAGGCCGGCTCAGTCCAGGACTAGGTCTGCTATATTTTAGAAAAAAATCTAGATATAAAGCAGCATTTTTGAGCTATTGGCATGGTACACAACTGGGTCCGCTCAGTCTCAGACTAAGCCGACCTAGTTGTAGGTTAGCCGACCTAGTCTGAGACTAAGCCGACTTAGTTTTTGTAGATTTATTTTGTGTATGTGGGATGTTTGAATTTTGAAAAATTTTGCTATGAGCTTGGGGCTTGATCTTTTTGTAAAATATAAATACTGAAAATAGGTCAAGATTATATATGATGCTGAATTCATTGAATAAAGCTCTTTTTCTTCCGAAAAACTCTTATGCTCTCTTTCTCTCTTTTCTCTTGAATCCATTATTTTGCTTCCACATTGATCCAAGAAGATTGTTCCTTGTTGCTTGTCTAATCACCAGCGGCCATGCCGATCCGAGAGAGGATAGTTTATCCCAACATAGGCCTTGTCCGATCCTTGAGTTATAAGCAATTCTTGACTCGATGTCCCAACTCGTTGCACCTACAGCATCTGATCTTGCTTTGATCCCTCGTCTTAGATTTGGATCATCCTCCTCGCGATCCTTTACCGCTCCATCTACTACCTCCTCCTCCTTCAGAAATTGCCAAAGCTGAGCTGCCACCATCTGAGTTCAAAGCTGGGTTCTCCCTCCTAAGAATCTCGTTTTGGAGTATCATTGTATTGACTTCATCTATCTTGGTGGTGCTCTTTTTTACTAGAAGAGCGGTCACTAAGAACTCATATGAAGGAGAGAGTGACGCTAGTAAGACCAACACCATGGTCTTCTCCTCAACTTTTTTACCAACACTAAGGAGGTTGGTGAAGATCTTCTAGAAGTTGGATAGATGCTCCTGCACACTCTGACCTTTGTCCATCCACAGCTGGTAGAACTATCTCTAAAGAAATAGCATGTTGGTGAGTAATTTTGTCATGTACAACTTCTTGAGTTTCAACCATAACATCATCGAAAAAGTCTAGTAAAGTACATGGATTATCACATCATCCGCTAGGTACAAGCAGATCATGCTCACCACCTACATCTGGATCCGCTTTCAATCCTTCATCTCTATAATGGCTGGCATCTCATTATATAAGAGAGCATCGATCAATCCATGTTGGATGAGAACATCCTTTACCCTTGCTTGCCATAAGAAAAAATTATCCTTTTCATTGAACCTGTTAATCTCCATCTTGATTGCACTTGTCTTCTCCATATTCTTCAATCTCTATCCATTGCTGCAATCTATGCTCCGATACTATCTAGCTCTGATACCAATTATTATGATATCAACTTGCTCCGATACCACTTATGAGGATCTAATACCAAATTATTATGGTAGGAAGAAGGAAGAAATAAATTAAGAAGAATAATCAAGTATATGGATCAACCTAAAGGCTCACCTCCATGGGGAATGCAAAGCTTCACTATGAAAGAGAAAAATAAGTATAAGAGAAGAATACCCACTCTCAACTTATCGTACATAAATCTCTCTCAATTAAAAGCTATCCTCACAAAAGCTCTCTAAGAATCCCAAGGAGACCCTCAAAAGCAACAAGATGCTCTACCCTCATAGCCTCCTTATCGGATGCTATGCATCGTTGCTTCTCTCTCTCGTTGGCTGCGCATACTCATGCTCTGCCAAGCTCCTCTCGATGGCAGCCTGAGTCTCTCTACATGCCTCTCATGCCACACGTGCCACCCCTCTACTCTACCGCACCTCAGCCCTTTAAATAGAATGAGAATCCTCTTCTCAACAGTTCACAACAGTCCTAATAGGGCTCTTTTTCCTAATATGAGTCGAACATGTCCTTGATGGAGTCTTGAAATATTTTTTGATCTTCAGATTATGACCGCAACCCTTCATGGCCACTGGACCCTGTGGTCCACGTGCAACTCCCATAGACCCCTTGGATTAATCACAATCCAAGTCCAAACAGAAAAATCTCATCCTGTTCTATTCGCCTCCATCGAGCCAGCTCGGTCAGGAGTCAAGCTGGCTTGACTGCTTCTCGCCCAAACTCCTATTTCTGTCTACCTAAGAGAGCTAGCTCAACTATGGTTTGAGCTGGCTCGATCTCAACCTGAGCCAGCTTGATCCCGTATTTGAGCCAATTCAACTACCTACCGATACTGATTCTCCTCTGCTGTGGATAGAATTCGAGGCATCAAATTCTTACAATCTTTACCTCGACTCAACATTCGACCTCCACCTGACTTTGAAAGCTTGTGATCCATCTCACCCCGATGTCCTAGGGCACGCCTGCTGATCATGGATGGGCAAATGTGGGAGTCGAGCCAGACTGCTCAATTCCACCTCCATCATGGGCTGTGTCCACTTTGACTAAAGATCTGCTTAAAAAATTCTTCTGTGGTAATAGAAACTTTACTCTACGACATCACCTCTCATCCTTCCGAGACTTCTATCTTGTGCCTGATCCATCTCCACCTGGAGCTCCACCTCGCACTCCGCTCCCTCTAGCTCCTAAAGCTCCATATTACACTGAACTTTCTGCCAGATAGTAATATCCTCCTATCTTCTTATCCTCCAATATCATCCTATCATCATGCATGACCTTCGGGATTCCATTACCAACTACCCACCTATATTCGTTTGAATCCAATCTGCTCAGTGAGATAAGATTCTATCTGAAATTAGGTATGTATCGAACCTCTTTCAATCTCCTCACTGCACCATCATGTGTCTTCCAACTATCAATCCCGATGCCTCTAATCACATAGCTTGATCTATCCTGTAGATAAATAGTGCCATCACTGCTCTTCAGGGAGTCAAACTACTCCTTTCTATAATAAATATGATATGTGCATGCAGAATCTAAAATCTACTGCTGGAAAGAACTAGATACCTTATCAGATATCTCCAAGACATCATCCTCTAACTTGCTACTGGCCATCGCTATAGTAGCCCTCATCCGATCTTTGAGTTATGGGCAGTCCTCGACTTGATGCCCCAACTCGTTGCACCTGTAGCATCTGATCTTGCTTTGGTCCCTCGTCTTGGACCTGGATCATCCTCCTCGCGATCCTCTACCACTCCATCTACTGCCTCCTACTCTTTCAGAAATTACCAAAGCTGAGCTGCCACTATCTGAGCTCGAAGGTGGGTTCTCCCTCCTAAGAACCTCATTCTGGAGTATCACTGTAGTAACTCATCCATTTTGATGGTGCTTTTTTTCACTAGAAGGGCAATCACTAAGGACTCATATGATAGGAGAAGCGATGCTAGCAAGACCAATGCCCTGATCTTCTTCTCAACTTTTTTACCAACGCTGAGAAGGTTGGTGAGAATCTTCTAAAAATTGGATAAATGCTCCTGCACGCTCTGACCTTCGTCCATCCATAGCTAATAGAACTACATCCAAAGGAATAGCATGTTAGTAAGCAATTTTGCCATGTACAACTCCTCAAGTTTTGATCATAATGCCATCAAGAAAGTCTCACCAAGTATATGGATCATCACATCATCCGCTAGGTACAAGCAAATCATACTCACCGTCCGCATCTGGATTCGCTTTCAATCCTTCACCTCTATGGTGGCTGACATCTCATTGTACAAGAGAGCATCGATCAACCAATATTGGATGAGGACATCCTTTATCCTTTCTTTTCATAAGAAGAAATTATCCTTTCCATCAAACCTGTTGATCTCTATCTTGATTACACTTATCTTCTCCATATTCTTCAATCTCTATCCACTACTGCAACCTACGCTCTGGTACTATCTGGCTCTGATACAAATTATTGTGATATCTACTCGCTTCGATACCACTTATGAGGATCTAGTATCAAATTATTATGATAGAAAGAAGAAAAAAATAAAATAAGAAAAATAATCAAGTATGTGGATCAGCCAAAAGGCTCACCTCCATGAAACAGACAAAGCTTCACTATGAAAGAGAAAAATAGGTATAAGAGGAGAACACCTACTCTCAACTCACTATATATAAATCTCTCTCAATTAGAAGCTATCCTCACAAAAGCTTTCTAAGAATCTCAAGAAGATCCTCAAAAGCTACAAGATGCTCTACCCTCATAGCCTTCCTATCAGATGCTATGCACTTATTGCTTCTCTATCTCATGGGTTGCACGTACTCGATGCTCTGCCAAGCTTCTCTTGATGGCTGCCTGAGCCTATCTACATGCCTCTCACACCACACGTACCATCCCTCTGCTCCACAGCATCTCAACCCATTAAATATGATGAAAATCCTCTTCTCCATAGTTCATAGGAGTTCTAACAGAGCTTTTTCTCTTAATATAAGTCGAACATGTCCTTAATAGAGTCTTAAAATATTTTTCAACCTTTAGATCATGATCACAACCCTTCATGGCCACTGGATCCTTTGGTCCACGTACAACTCCAGTAGACCTCTTAGATTAATCATAATCCGAGTCCAAATAGAAAAACTTCAGCTTGACTGTGGTTTGAGTCAGCTCGATCTCAACCCGAGTCAGCTCGATCCTGTATCCGAGCCAGCTCGACTGCCTACTGATACTAATTTCCTCTACTGTGGATAGAATTTGAAGCATCAAATTCTAACATGGCCATGGTAAAGGGGAAAACCGATTTCTCGGGGTTAGGTTCGTTTAGATCTGATTGGATCGAGAGGCATATTTCAAAAATTTTCTCTTAGATTCTAATCAGATCTGATATTTTTTAGATCTAATTTTATAATCTGATAAATAAAAAAATTAAATTAAATTAAATTTAAATTAGTTTTACCTTGATATGGGTAATCCGATTACCCATTGATGATCTTGCTGATTGTTTGAGGTTCTGGATCTAGCCACGTAAGTGCCTGGCCTCTATCAGTATCCACTCGAACTGGATCTGAAAATCTTTTTCTTCTTTATCTCATCACCAAAAATCAGATCTGGATCTGATTTGAAGGATCTTCAAAACTCTTTCTAAAGATCAGTAGTCGTCTGTACAATAGTGTTGCCTTCTTTCTTTCTCGTCAGCCTTTTCTTGCCTAAATTGCACTAATCTGAAGGGCCCAACTGAAGAAAAATCCTGATTTTTCGGACCAGATTCGTTCAGATCTGATCAGATCAAGAGATATATTTTAAAAATTTTTCTTTTTGATCTAAATTAGATCTAAAATATTTTAGATCTGATTCTTATTATTTTAATAATTAAAATAAAATCTAGATAAATTAAATTTAATTTAATTTATCTTGATGTAGAGTAATCCTATTACCCGTTGATGATCCTATAAGCAGCGGAAGGTTCTAGATCTAGCCACGCAAGTGCCTAGCCTCTACCAATATCCACTCAGGCTAGATCTGGAGATCCTCTTCTTCTTTATCATGTCTCCAAAAATTAGATCTGAATCTGATTTGGAGGATCTTCAAAACACCTTTCGAAGATCAGCAGTTGTCCTTTGTAACAGCGCAGCCTTCTAGCATTCTGTCACCTTTCTCTCATCTGGATCGCACTAACTAAGATCCCAAACTACTTTTGGCATGGAGAGGAGAGGGAGAAGATGGGCTTGGTGTGGAGGAGGGAGAGAGGGACAGCCTTAGGGCATGGGAATTGTATATTTTCTTTGAGTTGGGCATAGGGTCTTATTTATAGACTATGCGTGATCCAACTTCTCTTCTTCCCAACCAATCACAACCCTTTGCAAAATCAGATCTAAATCTGATTGGTGGAAATAGAGTCTCTTGGATTCCTCCTAAGATGGTGCCTAAGACCAGTCAAACTTGGTTCTTAGGAGGAGTCTAATTGGAATCCAAAAAGGAGATGGAGTCCCTGTCCAATAGGGACTCCTGGGCGCCTCCAGCTTGGGCACACGCCAAGGGTGGTGTGCGCCCTCCTCCTTGCCAGGTTTTGATAGGGGGACAAGCCCCCACCAGCTCTCCAATAGGTGCGTGACATGTGGATAGAAGTCAAAGTGTCAATGGTCAATATTTGATCGATCAAAGGTCAACTTTTGACCAAAGTCAAAGGACGAAAAATGGCAGGTGACCAAAAATGGTATTATCTTTTAAGACTTGGACAAGCTCCAATCAGACCAAGTGAAGGCCTCTGATCGAGCACAAACTTCGTTAGCTCAGTCAGGACAACTATTTATGATAGTAAAAGAAGAACGTTGGGTTCAATCGAGTGCTAGCATGATTTTCTTGAACCTAATTGAATCTCATTCAGATCAATTGAACTGGATCAATTCAATTGATGATCACCAGATTCAAACCCTTATTTGTGTGACCCAGTTAGGTTCAGTTCTGTATGGTAATGGAATATGTCATGATCTCTATCATCGACATCATTGAAACTCCTTTCGATGGATCAGAACTCTTCTGATTCGAACAACTAGAATGATCGATCATCTAAATCATTCTAATTACTCCCAAAATCCACCAGTGACACCTAGCAGTATATGGTGGCAACCCATCAGAGCTGAATGCAAACCTCTTGGTGCAGCTACCTATGTGATTCAGTTCTTCTATCTTGAGGTCCGATCAGATTAGGGTTAAGGTGAACTCGTCAAACCCTAGTTTCTGTCATATGATGTAATCATTCGATTCAAGTCCGATGTGAAAAGCTAAATAGAAACTCTTTCTATTATTTCACTCCGCCATGGCCATGGGCTTCTGAACTTGATTCTCATGATCATCATAGGGCTGCTCCTCTACCACCGAGGTAGAAGAAATTTCATCTTTGATGTAATCCAAGTTCCTACAAATGAACATGCTATTAGCCAACATTACACTCAAAATTTTTTGAATGGCTAGGAGATCAAGTAATGTGAGCAAACTATAACACACCTCAGATGAACTATCGATGGCACCTCAGGCAAAGAACCAGACACACTACTGCAGCATTGAGTCAGTCATTGACGAGAAGGTAGACTTCCTAATGACTCCTCGAGGTGGTCACGCTCAGTACCCTCATTCTCTAACGAGTACCTATACTCTCACTCTGATGTCTCCACATCGTAGACTTAAGACTCATCAACTAGAGAGAAGCGATTGTACACCAACCTTTCGGATTAATCATCATCCTCGTGATAATCCTATGGTTGGGAGCATTTTATGAGTTAATAATGATTATTCATATCTTAAATTTTCAACTCTTGAAAATATGATTATCATTACCATTTACTAAAGGATGTATCACAGATACTAAATACACATATGTGTGATTGAAAATATCCATTTTATTGATTATAGTTCAAAATTATATTTTGTTCCTAGAAGTGTATTAAAAGTGTCAGTCAATTCTGACTATCTAGGAGCACAGTTTATCTTAACAATCTACCCACTTGTTCTAAAGTCAATTAGTACAAGTGCTAAGTCAACCCATCTTCTTAAGGTTTGGGCTTTCGATTATCTGCGTGCCTAATGGCTTTGTAAGTGGTGTATGCGCCATTGTCTGTAGAGTCGATTCCTCTTGACCTCGATTTACCCTTTTTGATGTATCGCGGATGAGATGGTATCACCACTCAATGTGCTTGGATTCTTTGGTGAGACCTCGAGCTCCTTATGCAGGGCTATAACGCCATATGTTCTACAGTACAGAGGATGGCATCTGATGGCATTACTCTAAATTTCTGTTAACAAATTCTATACCAGGAATGCTTCCTTCACAGCCTCTGCATAGCAGCGGAATTATTCTGCTTCCTGGTGGAATTTGCTTATCTGGTTTGCTTGGAACTCTGTTACAGCTTGACAGCACCACCATGCACACGAAGCAGACATTCAGATGTCGACTTTGAGTTCATTCTACAATCGGACATGAAATCCGAGTCTGTGTATCCTTGTGACTTTAGAATTCTTCGTTATCAAGACCAACATATTATCTTTAGTTCTTCTTAAGTACTTAAGGATATATTTCACAGGAAGTCCAGTGTGTCTTATCTGAATTTGACTGTATACTTTTTGCATTGTGACATTCCAGGCGATGGGCTATTATCAGGTGCTGTACATAGCATGCATACATGAGGCTTCCTATTGCGATTAGCATAAGGGATCTTGCTCATGCTTCTATTTCCTCAAGTGTGCTAGGGGCACATCTTCTTGAAAGAGATGAATACCATGTCTTGAAGAGTTTAATCGCCCTCCTTAGAGTTTTTTATATAAACCCTGTGTACTTCCTCTATGTACATCTTCTGCTGAAAGTTCTAAGTCATCTATTCGTCGTATCCCTATAGACCTTAATTCTTGGAATAAAGGATGGCTTTCCTAGGTACTTTCATGAAGAATTCTTGGACAACCATATTTGACTGTCATCAATAGAAAATATCATTTTCAATAAGGAGGGATGTCTCCACGTAAATACGAGGAGACAACGTGCTTTTCCAATCTGATTCTTTTTGAAGACACATGGTTCCTCTTCATTTTTATGAACCAAACGTTTTGTACATATTGAAATTGATGTTCAGCTCCGAGATGGCTTGCATTAAGTCCGTTATATGGAAACTTTGCGCTTGGTAAAGGTTAATGATCAGTATACTAGATGGTGGAAACCTATGGGCTGTTCCATTAGATATTTCCTCAAGATATCCATGTAAGAATGCCCATATTTCCATCCATTTGCCATATTTCATAATTCGAAATAGGCTTGCAATGGCAAGCAATGTCAGATGGATTTTTGAGCATAGCCACTGGTGATAAGGTTCCTGATAGTCAATGCTTCACGTTGACATATAACCTTTTGCACATAGTTTAGCCTTGAATGTCGCCATTTCCATCTACAGCATCTTTCTCTTGAAGATCCTTTACACTCAATAGGTTACTATTACCTTCTGATGGATCTACCAAGGTCCAGACTTGTTTGAGTGCATCGGCCAATTTCTGACTGCATTGTCTCTACGCCATTTTTTTTGGAGTCGATGATCTGATATCACCTCATTGTAGGTTTTGGGATCATCACCATTGGCACCATTGCCTACGAGGAATATTCTCGTACTTCCTCTAGAAATAATACCTTAAAGTATCTTTCAGGGGGATTGAAAACTCTTTTCCAATCTACAACATGGGAGGAGGTATATTTCTTTTGGTCATCTGATTTGGTTATCCAATGGTCCTTAGCTCATTGTACTTGTTGAGACTTTCTCATTCAAGCTTAATCTTGCTTTCCAATGCCGGCAGTATTTTAATAATACTTTTTTCAAAAAGATGGCATGCCGACTCAATCACATTGTGGTTTTCTGAAATGTGAGAAATAGTATACTATATGACTCTTTAGGATACATTGAAATCGCGAAGCTCTGAAGGATCTCAAATCTAAGCTTGTCCGCTGTGTTTTTGACATGAGCTGGACAACCCCAAATTCTGAGATGACTCAGACTTGGTTTCTTACCGTGCCATATCTCATACGGTGTGGTAGGAACGATTTTAGAGGAACCCTATTCAGTAGATAAATTGAAGTTAACAATGAGTGTCCCCAAAAAAATCAGGGAGGTCTGTGAAGCTCATCATGGATCGAACCATATCCAATAGAGTCCGATTTCTCCATTCTGAAATTCGTTGAGTTGAGGTGTTCCTGGTGGAGTCCATTGAGAGACTATGCCATTTTTCTTGAGATAGTCTAGGAATTTTCGAGCTAAGGTATTCACCTCCTCGATCTGATCGAAGAACCTTAATGGGTTTTTCAGTTTGTTTTTCTACTTCATGTCTGAATTCTTTGAACTTTTCAAAAGCTTCAGACTTGTGTCTCATAAGATACACATACCCATACCTAGACAGATCATCGGTAAAGGTAATGAAGTAGACAAAATTGCCTCTAGCCGGCACATCAAATGGGCCGCACACATCAGTATGTACTAGGGCAAAAGATCTGTGGCCCTTTCCCATGTCCAACAAAAGGGAGTTTAGTCATTTTGCCTTGAAGACAAGATTCACAAGTTGGATATGACTCAGAAGTCAATGGACTCAATAGCCCATTTTTCTCCAATTTGTTGATCCTATCTTCTGCTATATGACCTAATCTCAGGTGCCATAGATATCTATCATTTGGACTATCCCTAGGTCGTTTGGCATTCACGTTTTGCTCGATAGTTAGAACAGATACATCAATATGTAGCTGATAAAGATCGTTAATAAGAAAACCATTTGCAATTTTATTTCTTTCATAAAGAATGTTACAATGGTCCTTAAAGAAGGTAATCACATAGCCTTCTAGTGCTAAGCATGAAATAGAAATCAAATTCCTGCTAGCTGCAGGCACATAATAACAGTCTTTCAAAACTAAGTCTAAACCAGATGGTAATCGAAGAGGGTATGTTCCCACGGCTACTGCAGCAACTCTTGCTCCATTACCGATGCGTAGGATCATGTCTCCATCCCTCAGCCTCCTGCTATCCTCAAGACCCTGCATGGAAGTGCACAGATGAGCACTAGAACCAGAGTCAAGCACCCAACTGGATGCAGAAGAAACCGTAAGGTTAGACTCAATAACGAGCATACCTCCAGAAGGACCTTCCTTCTTGTTCTTCAGGGTGGCCAGGTAAGTAGGGCAGTTCGCTTCCAATGGCCATCGCTGTTGCAATGGAAAATACTTTCCTTTGATAGCGGCCTTCTTCTTCGGCTCTGTCCTTCTTCTTCTTTGCCTCCTTCCACCTTCTACTTTTTTGCACAGACTTCTTTTTCTTTCCATAAGACTTTCTTTTGGAAGAAGTCCATTCCATAGCAAGAACTGAGCCTTTAGAACCTTTCATAGAAAGCTCAGTGGTGACCAGCATATTCATTAATTCGGCCAAGGAATTTTGAAGTTTATGCATGTGGTAATTCATGATGAATTGCCCATATGCATCAGTCAAGGATTGCAGAATAATATCATTCTGCAGATCCAAGTCTAACTTCACACCGAGCTTCTCAAGCTCTTCCATGTCCTTGATCATCATCAGACAGTGATCTTGGACTGACTGCCCATCACACATCTTAGCCTTAAAAAGTCATTTTGTGACTTGATACTTGGCTGCGACTCTGTTCACCAAACATCTCCTGCAGGTGAGCCAACATTTGGCGAGCAGTCCCGATATCTTCATGTTGGTGCTGGAGCTCATCAGACATCGAGCCCAACATGTAATATCTGGCCTTATTATCTTCGTCTATCCATTTTTTCCAGAGACGCTCTCTGTTCAGTGGATGGACGAGCTGGTAAGGTGGGAGGGTCCTGGTCCAATACATGGGTTAACTTCTTGAAACCCAAAATAATTTTGTAGTTTCCTGAGCCAATCTTTATAATTGGGTTCCGGTCAGTCTATGTGTGTCCAGGATACGTGCTAATGGGTTGGACGCAGACATTTTCTTATAGAGAGTCAAAGATTCTAGTTAGATACTGTAATTATGACTTGACCAATTTATTTAGAATTTTATTTTTAAATAAATTAGCTTCCACTATTTTCTTGGATCCCTACACTCCCTCTGTAGAGATGCGAAAATCTCCATGATTAATGATTTCTAGTGGGTGGTGCGGTCTCACCAACTGACTCATCACCTCACCTAACAGTTATTGGTGATGGGTTAGCCAATGAGTGAACAACTCTTGTTCAATGATTCTCTAATCATGGTGCACCCAAACTTGGTCTCTAATTCATGAATCTCACCGTATCCGGAAATATTGATCCACTCCTTAGTTAAGTCAGACCCACCATTTGCACAGACTGGATTCCTAATTGAGTCTCTCACCGTATCCAAAATATTGAGCCCAACTCATCCTCCAGCCCATAGCATCCAATGCCTAATAGACATGGTTGCGTCTTCCGGTGCAACTGAGCCACTATATCCAGCCGAGAACAATCAACCTCGGAAAGGGCCCGCACATCTACAATGGTGGAAGACCTCAGACTTAATCTTTTCTTAGGGAGAATTGATTCAGGTCTCATTAAACTAGACTTGTCATAGTCATAACAATTATGACTAACCTAGTGGCATGGGTTAGCTCGGATTATTGACCACCTCAGATCAGAACTGTGTCAATAGATATGGCCAGGTAAGTGAGATCGGTGGAAGGAATATGCCATTAACTCGTACAAGAACGCATTCAGATCGAGTAGCTTTCCAATTAAAAACCAGTCGGTCGTATGTGCCAAACTTACCTTAGACACCAAATTGTTGAGTCAGAACCAATTGGGTTAGCCTACAATCCAGACTCTAACCTCTGAGCCTAATTAGGTCTTGCTTGATCGTGACTCGATCTTGACCCAGACTTAATCCTATTAGGCTGGTCAATTTAAGCATTGTTGATCCCATCTAACCAACTCTTGATTCGGTTTGATCAACCGCTTAGACCTAATTGAGCTACCCAAGCCCGAAACCCAGTATTATGAATATGTCTTAGATCTGAAAATTCTCAATTTTAGACCTAATTAATATTTCCATAATCTTAATTTTTAATTAAGTAGGGTTCATAAATAAAATATGCACAATAAATCCTAGGGTTTCAGGATCTAGGGTTTTACAGAAAGTAAGTTTTGAGTTTCTGATTAAGGACGAATGCACAGCACCCCTACACGTCATAAGAACACCCCATCGGATGGAAGGAGAGGGCCTTTAAATTCTTCTTCATTCTTATGATCGGACGGCCAAGAGGAACGCCTTAATCAGGAACATGTAATACTACAAAATAATTTTAGATCTATATCATATATCTCATATACAAAATTAGATCTAATCATGGCATATTTTGCATACATCTCATGTATCGAATCATGCATATTTTTAGATCTAAATTATCTCATAATAATCTAAAAAATTAGATTTAAATTGATCTAATCAAAATAAATTCTAATCTAGATAAACTTATGTAGAACTATTCTACAACTAGTCTAAACATGCATCAATCATATCTCATATGATGTTTAAAATTAAATAATTTTTATTTGCTATATTTTTAGATGTTATTATAATAATTATAATATCAAAAAATAGTAAATAAATAGATCTAAAATATGATTTAATCAAATTAAATTAAAAACATGCAAGACTATTCTATAGAACTATTCTATTTTAGAACTAGTCATGCATATTTTCTAATCTTAGATCCAAATTAATTTAATTTTAATTTTTTTTTGATTTTAGATCTGATCACATCTCATGTGATATCTAAAATTACTTATTTTTTAATTAAAATAAATTTAAAATCAGATCTAAACACTTTAGAACCTTGGCTCTGATACCAGTTGAAGGAAAATCCTGATTTTTCGGACCAGGTTCGTTCAGATCTGATCAGATCAAGAGATATATTTCAAAAAATTTTAATCCAAATTAGATCTTGAAATATTTTAGATCTAATTTTTATTATTTTAATAAATTAAAATAAAATTAGATAAATTAAATCAAATTTAATTTACCTTGATGTTGGGTAATCCTATTATCCGTTGATGATCCTGTAAGCAGCGGAAGGTTCTGGATCTAGCCACGCAAGCGCCTGGCCTCTACCGATATCCACTCAGGGCTTGGATCTAGGAGATCCTCTTCTTCTCTATCATGTCTCCAAAAATTAGATCTGAATCTAATTTGGAGGATCTTCAAAACACCTTTCGAAGATCAGCAGTTGTCCTTTGCAGCAGCGCAGCCTTCTAGCTTTCTATCGCCTTTCTCTCATCTGGATCGCACCAACCTAAGGTCCAAAACTCTTTTGGGATGGAGAGGAGAAGGGAGAAGATGGTCTTGGTGTGGAGGAGGGAGAGAGAGATAGCCTTGGGGTGTGGAAATTGTATATTTTCTTTGAGTTGGGCGCAGGGTCTTATTTATAGACTATGCGTGATCCAACTCCTCTTCTTCCCAACCAATCACAATCCTTTGTGAAATCAGATCTAAATCTGATTGGTGGGAATAGAGTCCCTTGGATTCCTCCTTAGATGGTGCCTAAGACCAGTCAAACTTGGTTCTTAGGAGAACTCTAATTGGAATCCAAAAAGGAGATGGAGTCCCTATCCAACAGAGGACTCCTGGGTGCCTCCAACTTGGGCACACGCCAAGGGTGGCGTGCGCCCTTCTCCTTGCTAGGTTCTGGCAGGGGGACAAGCTCCCCACCAGCTCTCCAATAGGTGCATGACACATGGACAGAAGTCAAAGTATCAATGGTCAATATTTGACCAGTCAAAGGTCAACTTTTGACCAAAGTCAAAGGACGAAAAATGGCAGGTGACCAAAAATGGTATGGTATTATCTTACAAAATAAGACAACCTTTTCTGACTTGGACAAGCTCCAGTCAGACCAAGTGAAGGCCTCTAAATTGAGCACAAACTCCTTTGGCTCAGTTAACAAGCAAATCTTATTTATATTTGAGATAAAACTCAGTTCAATTCACCAGATTCAATCGAATAGCTGATCTCTATCATCGAATGATCGATGGATCATCTTCTGAAAATCATTCTAATTGCTCCCAAAATCCACCAGTGACACCTAGCAGTATATGGTGGCAACCCATCAGAGCTGAATGCGAACCTCTTGGTGCAGCTACCTGTGTGATTAAGTTCTTCTATCTTGAGCCCCGATCAGATTAGGGTTAAGGTGAACTCGTCAAACCCTAGTCTCTGTCATATGATGTAATCATTCGATTCAAGTCCAATGTGAAAATCTAAATAGAAACTCTTTCTATTATTTCACTCTGCCATGGCCATGGGCTTCAGGACTTGATTCTCATGATCATCATAGGGCTGCTCCTCTACCACCGAGGTAGATAGATTCCATCTTGATGCAATCCAGTTCCTACAATGAACATGCTATAGCCAACATACACCTCAGGGTTTCCATATGGCTAGGAGATCGAAGTAATGGTGTAGTCAAACTATAACACCCTCAAGGTGAACTACCGATGCACCTCAGGTCAAAGAACCAGACACACTACTGCAGCATCGAGTCAGTCATTGACGAGAAGGTAGACTCCCTAATGACTACTCGAGGTGGTCACGCTCAGTGCCCTCATTCTCTAACGAGTACCTGTACTCTCGCTCTGGTGTCTCCACACCGTAGACTCAAGACTCATCTACTAAAGAGAAGCGATTGTACACCAACCTTCTGGATCAATCACCATCCTCGTGATGATCCTATGGTCGGGAGCATTTTATGAGTTAATAATGATTATTCATGTCTTAAATTTTCAACTCTTGAAAATATGAATTATCATTACCATTAACTCAAAGGATGTATCACAGACACTAAATACACATATGTGATAGAAAATAATCCATTTTATTGATTATAGTCAAAATTATAATTTTGGCCTTAGAAGTGTATTACAAGTGTCGGCCAATTCTGGCTTCTAGGGCACATATATCTAACACCAACTTTCTTGTGCATAGAGAGGAGAGAAAGGATCAAAAAGGTGGCGTGGAGGAGGGAGAGGGACAGCCTTGGGGCATGGCAAAGAAAAAATTCTATGAAAGTTGGGTGCAGATAGGTCTTTATATAGACCCTGCTGCGCCATGCAGTGCCATATCATCCCGACCAATCACATTGCTTTATTCAATCAGATCTAAATCTGATTGATGAGATGATATCATCTAATCCAATCAGATGAGAGCCCCATAGATTCATCCTAAGGTGGTGCCTAAGACTGATCAAAGTCTATAGGTGAGGGTCACCTAGTTTGAATCTAAGAAGCAACCTGGAGTCCCATCTGTATGGGACTCCTAGCGTCCCTATCCATGGATGCACGCCATCCTAGGCATGCACCCCCTTCTTTCTAATTTTTAGAGAGAGAACAAGCCCCTATTTGCTCTCCAATAAGTGCATGATACATGGGCAGATATTCAAGGGTCAAAGGTCAACATTTGACCAAAGTCAAAGTATAAGAAATAGCAGGTGACGAAAAATGGTAGGTGTTGTCTTAAATTTATCACATAAATTAAGACAACCCTTTTCTGACCTGGACAAGCTCTAGTCAGACCAAGTAAAGGTACCTAAGTGAGCACAAACTTATTTGGCTTAGTCGAGATAACTTTTAATGATAGAAAAAGGAGAATGTTAGGCTCAATCGTATGCTAGCATAATTTTTTTGAACCTAATTGAATCTAATTCAAATCAATTGAACTGGATTAGTTCAATTGATGATATCCAGATTCAAACCCTTGTTTGTATGACCCAGTTAGGTTTAGTTCTGTATGGTAATAGGATATTTCATGATCTCCATCATCAACATCATCGAAACTCCTTTCGATGGAACAAAACTCTTCTGATTCAGACAACTAGAATGATCGATCATCTAAATTATTCTAATTGCTCCCAAAATCCACCAATGACACCTAGCAGTATATGGTGGTGACCCATCAAAACTGAAAATGAACCTCTCTGGTGCAGCTACTTGTATGATTAAGTTCTTCTATCTTGAGCCCCGATCAGATTAGGGTTAAGATGGAGTCAAACCGTAATTTCTATCATATGATTTAATCATTCGATTCAAGTCTGATGTGAAAACCTTAATAAAAACTCTTTCTATTATTTCACTCTCTACCATGGCCATGGGCTTATGGACTTGATTCTCATGATCATCATAGGGCTGCTCCTCATCCACCGAGGTAGATAGATTCCATCTTGGTGCAATCTAATTCCTATAATGAACATGCTATAGCCAACATATACCTCAGAATTTCGAATGGCTAGAAGACCGAGTCATGATGTAGTCTAACTATAAGACCCTCAAGATAAACTACTGATGCACCTTAAGTCAAAGAACCAGACACACCATTACAGCTTTGAGTTAGTCATCGACGAGAAGGTAGACTTCCTTATGACTACTCAAGGTGATCATGCTTAGTGCCCTCATTCTTTAACGAGTACCTATACTCTCGCTCCGATATCTCTACACCGTAGACTCAAGACTCATCTACTATAAAGAAGCGATTGTATACTAACCTTCCAGATCAATTACCATTCTCATGATGATCCTACAGTCAGGAGCATTTTATGAGTTAATAATAAAAATTCTTGTCTTAAATTTACAACTCTTGAAAATAAGAATTATCATTACCATTAACTCAAGGGATGTATCACAAACACTAAATACACATATGTGATAGAAAATAACCTATTTTATTATTTATAGTCAAAATTATAATTTTACCCTTAGAAGTGTATTACAAGTGTCAGCCAATTCTGGCTTCTAGGGCACACATATCTAACAAACTTTCACTTGACCAAAATCCAATTTGCTACAAATCTAAGTCCCATCTTCTCAAGATGGGCTTCGATCTTCTACTAGCCCAACGACTTTGTAAGAAGTTCCACCGCATTATCTATGAAGTCGACTCTCTTGACCTCGACATAACCCTTCTCGAGGTAATTACGGATGAGGTGGTATCGCCGCTCGATGTGCTTGAATTTCTAGTGAGACCTCAGCTCCTTAGCAAGGGCTATGGCATCATTATTGTCGTAGTACAGAAGAATGGCATCTGATGGCATCACTCTGATCTCTACGGCAAACTTCTTGTACCAGCATGTCTTCTTTGCAGCTTCTGACACAGCGATGTATTTTGCTTCCATTGTAGAATCTACTATCACTGTCTGCTTGGAACTTTTTCAACTGACAGCTCCACCATTGCACACAAATAGACTTCCAAATGTTGACTTTCGATCATCTACATCAGACATAAAGTCCAAGTCTATATACCCCTGGACTTGGAGTTCTCCATTGCCAAAGACCAGTAACATATCCTTAGTTCTTCTTAAGTACTTAAGGATGCATTTCACAGAAGTCCAGTGTTCTTCACCTGGATTCGACTGATATCTACTCGTGACACTCACGGCATGGGCTATATCAAGTGGTGTACATAACATGGCATACATGAGGCTCCCTATTGCTAAAGCATAAGGAATCTTGCTCATGCATTCTATTTCCTCAGGTGTGCTAGGGCACATCTTCTTGGAAAGATGAATGCCATGCCTGAAGGGTACTAAACCCTTCTTAGAGTTTTCCATACTAAACCTCTTTAGTACTTTCTCTATGTACATCTTCTGTGAAAGTCCTAACATCCTATTCGGTCTATCTCTATAGACCTTAATTTTCAAAATAAAGGATGCTTCTCCTAGATCTTTCATGGAGAATTCTTTAGATAACCACATTGTAACTATGGTCAACATGAGAATGTCATTTCCAATAAGGAGGATGTCATCCACGTACAATATGAGAAAGATAACAGCACTCCCACTGATCTTTTTGAAGACACATGGCTCCTCCTTGTTCTTGATGAAATCAAACATTTTGATCACATCATTAAAACGAGTATTTCAGCTCCGAGATGCTTGCTTAAGTCCATATATGAACCTTTGCAGCTTGCATACCTTGTGATCATCTTCACTGAATGTGAAACCTAGCCGCTATTTCATATAGATATCTTCCTCAAGATATCCATTTAAGAATGCCGTTTTCACGTTATTTACCATATTTTATAATCGAAATAGGCTGCAACAGCAAATAATGTGCGGATGGATTTTAGCATAGTTACTGGAGAAAAGGTATCCTAATAGTCAATGCCTTCGCGTTGACTATAACCTTTTGCCACTAATCTAGCCTTGAATGTCTCCACATTTTCATTTACACCAATCTTTCTCTTGTTGATCTATTTACACCCAATAGGTACTATACCTTCTGATGGATCTACCAAGGTCCAAACTTGGTTTGAGTGCATCGAGTTAATTTCTGACTTCATTGCCTCTAACCATTTCTTAGAGTCGATATCTGATATCGCCTCATTATAGATTTTGGGATCATCACCATGAACCCCATTATCTATGAGGAACATTTCTTCTACATCCTCTGAAATAGTACCTAAGTACCTTTCAGGGGGACGAAAAACTCTTTCCAATCTACAAGATGAAGGAGGTAGTGTATGGATTGGCTTAACCTGATTTGGTTCCATTTGGTCCTTAGCTCGTTGCTCTTGTAAGACTTTCTCTTTGAGCTTAATCTGCTTTCCAATGCCGCTATCTTGAATAAACTATTTTATAAGAAAAATCGCATGTCGACTCACAATCACATTATGATCTTCTGAAATGTAGAAATAATATCCTAATGATTCTTTAGGATATCCTATGAATCAAGCTCTAAAGGACCTAAAGTCTAACTTATCCGCTTGTTATCTTTTGACATGAGCCGGACAATCCCAAATTTTGAGATGACTCAGACTTGATTTTTTATCATGCTATATCTCATACGGTGTGGTAGGAATGATTTTAGAAGGAATCCTATTCAGTAAATATATAGTAGTTAACATATAGTATCTCCAAAGAAAATCAGGAAGGTCTGTGAAGCTCATCATGGATCGGATCATATCTAATAGGGTCCGATTCCTTCGTTCTGAAACCCCATTGAGTTGAGGTATTCCTGGTGGAGTCCATTGAGAGACTATATCATTTTTCTAGAGGTAGTCCAAGAAACTAAGGTATTCACCTCCTCGATCTGATTGAAGAATCTTAATGGATTTTTCAGTTTGCTTTTCTACTTCATGTCTGAATTCTTTGAACTTTTCAAAGGCTTCAGACTTGTGTCTCATAAGATGCACATATCCATACCTAAATAAATCATCGGTAAAGATTATGAAGTAGACAAAATTGCCTCTAGTCGATATATCAAATGGGCCATACACATCAGTATGTACTAGGGCAAAAAGATCTGTGGCCCTTTCTCATGTCCTACAAAAGGGAGCTTAGTCATTTTGCCATGAAGATAGGATTCACAAATTGGATATGACTCGAAAGTCAACGGACTCAATAGTACGATTTTCTTCAATTTGTTAATCCTATCTTCTGCTATATGACCAAGTCTTAGGTGCCATAGATATCTATCATTTGGACTATCCCTAGCTCATTTTGATTTTATGGCATTCACATTTTGCTCAAAATTAAAAATAGATACATCAACATGTAACTGATAAAGACCATTAATAAGAAAACCACTTGCAATTTTATTTTTTTCATAAAGAATGTTACAATGGTCCTTAAGAAAACTAATTACATAGCCTTCTAATGCAAGGCAAGAAATAGAAATTAAATTTTGGCTTGCTGCAGGCACATAAAAATAGTCTTTTAATGCTAAGTCTAAACTAGATGGTAGTCGAAAAGGGTATGTTCCCATGGCTACGGCAATAATTCTTGCTCCATTTTTGATGTACAGGATCATCTCACCATCCCTTAGCCTCCTGCTATCCTCAAGACCCTGCATAGAAGTGCACAAGTGAGCACTAGATTCAGAGTCAAGCACCCAACTGGATGTAGAAGAAATCATAAGGTTAGACTCAATAACGAGCATACCTCTAGAAGGACCTGCCTTCTTCTTCTTTAGGATGGCCAGGTAAGCAGGACAATTCTACTTCCAGTGGCCGTCATTGTTGTAATGAAAATACTTTTCTTTGTCAGCAGCCTTCTTCTTCAGCTCTGCCTTTTTCTTCTTCCTCCTTCCACCTTCTGCTTTTTCATAGACTTCTTCTTCTTTCCAAAAGACTTTCTCTTGAAAGAATTTCATTCCATAGCAAGCACTGAGCCTTTAGAACCTTTCATGAAAAGCTCAGTGGTAACCAGCATATTTATAAGTTTGGCCAAGGAGTTTTGAAGTTTATGCATATGGTAGTTCATGATGAACTGCCCGTATGCATCAGTCAAGGATTGCATAATTATATCATTCTGCAAATCTAAGTCCAACCTCACTCCGAGCTTCTCAAGCTCTTCTAAGTCCTTAATCATCATTAGACAATGATCTTGGACTGACCGCCCATCACGCATCTTAGCCTTGAACAATCGTTTAGTGATTTGATACTTGGCTGTGTGACTTTGTTAACCAAACATCTCCTATAGGTGAGCCAACATTTGATGAGCAGTCCTGATATCTTCATGTTGATACTGAAGTTCATCAGATATCGAGCCCAATATGTAGTATCTGGTCTTGTTATCATCGTCTATCCACTTATCCAGAGATGCTCTCTACTCAGTGGATGGACGAGCTCGTAAAGTGGGAGGATCCTAGTCTAGTACATGAGTTAACTTCTCAAAACTCAAAATGATTTTAAAGTTTTGAAGCCAATCTTTATAATTTGATCCGATCAGTTTATGGGTGTCCAGGATTTGTGCTAGTGGATTGGATGTAGATATTTTTTTATAGAGAGTTAAAATTTTTAATTAGATATTGTAATTAAGACTTAACCAATTTATTTAGAGATTTTATTTTTAAATAAATTAGCTTCTACTATTATCTCAGATCCCTACACTTCCTCTGTAGAGATGCGAACATCTTCATGATTACTAATTTTTAGTGGATGGTGCGATCCCACTGATGACTTATCACCTCACCTATCAGTTATTGGTGATGGGTTAACCAATGAGTGAATAACTCTTGTTCAATGATTCTCTAATCATGATGCACCCAATCTTGATCTCTAATTCATGAATCTCATCATGTCCAAAATATTGATCCACTCCTTAGTTAAGTTAGACCCATCATTTGCATAGACTGGATTCCTAATTGAGTCTCTCATCATATCCAAAATATTGAGTATAATTCATCCTCCTGCCCGTAGCATCCAATGCCTAATAGACATGGTTGCATCTTCTCGATGCAACTGAGCCACTGTAACCAATCAAGAACAATCAATTCCGAAAAGGGCCCACACGTCTACAATGGTAGAAGATCTTAGACTTAATCTTTTCTTAGAAAGATTTGATTCAGGTCTCATTAAACTAGACTTGACATAGTCATAACCATTATGACTAACCTAGTGGCATGGGTTAGCTCAGATTATTGACCACCTTAGATCAGAACTGAGTCAACAAACATGGCTAGGTAAGTGAGATCGGTGGATGGGATATGCTATTAACTCGATAAGAATGCATTCGAGTCGAGTAGCTTCCAATTAAAAATCAGTCGATCGTATTTGCCAAACTTACCTTAGACACCAAATTGTTGAGCTAGAACCAATCGAATTAGCCTACAATCCAGACTCTAACTACGGAGCCTAATTAGGTCTTAGCTTGATCGATCACTCATGTGACTCAATCTTGACCCAGACTTAATCCTATTAGACTGATCAATTTAAGCATTGTTGATCCCATCTAACCAACTCTTGATTCGGTTTGATCAACTGCTAGACCTAATTGAGCTACCCAAGTTCGAACCCAATTTTATGAACATGTCTTAGATCTAAAAATTCTTAATTTTAGATCTAATATGTTTCATATTCTTAATTCTTAATTAAGTTTAGGGTTCATAAATAAAACATGTAAATAAGATCCTAGGATTTCAAGATCTAAGGTTTTGTAGAAAGTAAGTTTTCAATTTTTGATTAAGGACGAACGTGCAGCACCCCTACACATCATAAGAACACTCTATCGAATGAAAGAAGAGGATCTTTAAATCCTACTTCATTCTTATGATCGGACGGTCAAGGGGAATGTCTTAATCAGAAATACAACTAATCTACAAAAACTAATTAGATCTAAGCATATATCTCATATAAGAAAATAGATCTAATTAAAATATTTTTGTATACATCATATCATGTATATTTTTTAGATCTAAATTATCTCATAATCATCTAAAAAATTAAATTTAAATTTGATCCCATCAAATAAAATTTAATCTAGACCTATTTGTAGAACTATTCTACAACTAGTCTAAACATGCAACTATCATATCTCATATGAATAAATTAAATTTAATTTATTTTTTATTTTTAGATCTAATTATAATATTTATAAGATCAAAAAATAGTAAATAAATAGATATAAAAATTATATTTAATCAAATAAAAATTATGATACTAAACTACACATAGAATAATTCTATTTCTAGTCTAGTTATGTATCTCATACATATTAGATCTAGATTAATTAATTTTAATTTTTTTATTTTTTTAATTTTAGATCTAATCATATCTCATATAATATCTAAAATCATTAATTTATTAAATTAAATTAGATCTAAATAAATTTTATAAAACCTGGCTCTGATACCAGTTGAAGGAAAAAATCGATTTCCCGGGGTCAAGTTCATTTAGATCTGATTGGATCGAGAGACATATTTTAAAAATTTTCTCTTAGATTCTAATCAGATTTGATATTTTTTAGATCTAATTTTATGATCTGATAAATAAGAAAATTAAATTAAATTAAATCTAAATTAGCTTTATCTTGATATAGATAATCTTCATTGATGATCTTGTTGATTGCCTAAGATTCTGGATCTAGCCACGCAAGCACCTGATCTCTATCGGTATCCACTCAAATTGAATCTGGAGATCTTCTCCTTCTTTATCTCATCTCCAAAAATTAGATCTGAATTTGATTTAGAGGATCTTCAAAACTCCTTCTGAAGATCAGCAGTCATCTCTGCAGCAGTGCTGCCTTCTTCCTTTCTCGTCAGTCTTTTCTTGCCTGAATCGCACTAATCTAACGGGCCCAACTTTCTTGGACGTAGAGAGGAGAGAAAGGATCAAAAAGGTGGTATGGAGGAGGGAGAGGGGCAGCCTTGGGGTGTGGCAAAGAAAGAATTCTATGAAAGTTGGGCGCATATAGGTCTTTATATAGACCCTGCTGCGCCATGCAGTGCCACATCACTCCGACCAATCATGTTGCTTCATTCAATCAGATCTAAATATGATTGATGGGATGACATCATCTGATCCAAAATGATGAGAGCCCCACAGATTCATCCTAAGGTGGCATCTAAGATTGATCAAAGTCTATAGGTGAGGGTCACCTAGTTTGAATCTAAGAAGCAACCTGGAGTCCCATCTGTATGGGACTCCAGGCATCCCTATCCATGGGCACACGCCATCCTAGGCATCCATCCCCTCTTTAATTTTCAAAGAGGGGACAAGCCCCCATCTACTCTCCAATAAGTGCATGACACATGGGCAAATGTCCAAGAGTCAAAGGTCAATGTTTGACTAAAGTCAAAGGATAAGAATTAGCAGGTGACGAAAAATGGCAGGTGTTATCTTAAATTTATCTCATAAATTAAGATAATCCTTTTCTAACCTAGATAAGCTCCAATCAAATCAGATAAAGATACCTAAGTGAGCACAAACTCATTTGGCTCAGTCGAGATAACTTTTAATGATAGAAAAAGGAGAATGTTAGGCTCAATCATGTGCTAGCACGATTTTCTTGAACCTAATTGAATCTAATTCAAATCAATTGAACTGGGTTAGTTTAATTGATGATATCCAGATCCAAACTCTTATTTGTGTGATCCAGTTAGATTCAATTCTGTATGGTAATGGGATATGTCGTGATCTCCATCATCAACATCATCGAAACTTCTTTCGATGGATCAAAACTCTTCTAATTCAGATAACTAGAATGATCGATCATCTAAATCATTCTAATTGCTCCCAAAATCCTCCAGTGACACCTAGCAGTATATGGTAGTGACCCATCAAAATTGAAAATGAATCTCTCGGTGCAGCTACTTGTGTGATTAAGTTCTTCTATCTTGAGCCCCGATCAGATTAGGGTTAAGGTGGACTCGTCAAACCCTAATTTCTATCATATAATTTAATCATTCAATTCAAGTCCGATGTGAAAACCTTAATAGAAACTCTTTCTATTATTCACTCTCTGCCATGGCCATGGGCTTATGGACTTGATTCTCATGATCATCATAGGGCTGCTCCTCATCCACCGAGGTAGATAGATTCCATCTTGATGTAATCTAATTCCTATAATGAACATGCTATAGCCAACATACACCTCAGAATTCTGAATGGCTAGGAGACCAAGTCATGGTGTAGTCAAACTATAACACCCTCAAGGTGAACTATCGATGCACCTCAGGTCAAAGAACCAGACACATCATTGCAGCTTCGAGTTAGTCATTGATGAGAAGGTAGACTTTCTTATGACTACTCGAGGTGGTCATGCTCAATGCACTCATTCTCTAACGAGTATCTATACTCTCGCTCTGGTGTCTCTACACCGTAGACTCAAGACTCATCTACTATAAAGAAATAATTCTACACTAACCTTCTAGATTAATCACCATTCTCATGATGATCCTACGGTCAAGAGCATTTTATGAGTTAATAATGAAATTTTTTTTCTTAAATTTTTAACTCTTGAAAATAAGAATTATCATTATCATTAACTCAAGGGATATATCACAGACACTAAATACACATATGTGATAGAAAATAATTAATTTTATTATTTATAGTAAAAATTATAATTTTGCCCTTGAAAGTGTATTACAAGTGTCAGCTAATTCTGGCTTCTAGGGCACACATATCTAACACATGGTTGATGGTGGTTGAGGTCTCAATGGCATAGTCAATGCTTCTCTTTTCGATAATCCATAGCAACAAATGATGCTAGAAAAGAACCATCTAAGCATCTCAAGTTCTTACTTGGCTTTTCTAGAGACATTTAGGCTTAAATATGACGGCACAATAACAGCTTTCAAGAAGAAAACTCCAGTGATCTCATTTGTTTGGGGCCTCAATCTTTTGATAGGAAGAAGATGAAATCCCTCTTCCCTTTAAAAGGACCCGAGGGGAGGAATTCAACTCCTCCATAGTGTTGATCCCTGATTCTAATTAGGAGTTAATTAGGAGAAAAATCATTGGGAGTCTCCTCTCAAATTTTTTCTTTTCCACCATTTTAAGATCTACGCAGTTAGGTTGGGGTATCACATAAATACTTCACTAAATCCAATTTACCTTCCAATAAAAATAGCCTCTATCCAAAACTTAGTGAAAATATGGTCAAAGAAGAGAGGATGATGTTAGAACAGGACTTTAAAATATTCAATATAATTTAGAAATAAACAAAACTATGTTATAAAAAAATTATGAATAACTTATAGAACATCAAGACATAAAATTGATTAAACTTGAAAGTGTGTCGGATACTATCCTAAAGTGTATTCCCATTCCTTGTGCAAGAAAATCTAGAAAAATCACTCTAAGATATGATCGGGATCCTTTATCTGTGAGCACGATCATGATAGAGGTTGATGAAGATTCTTTCAGCACCCAGAAAGATGAAGAGAAAATTAAATATTATAATTGAAGAGAGAAAAAATTGGAGAAAAAAAAAATTAGAAGGCTCTTGCATGGCTTATTTAGATCATAAGTAGGCCTTTTCATAGCCAACCAATATGATCGTTTATAATTGTTTGTAACCGTTTAGACTTTTATTAACCCATTAAAATCTTTAATAAGAAATCCAATGATCAAAAAATAAAAATGAGATTAAATGCATATGATATTGGTAATTAGGAACCTGACAATTAGAAATTAACATCATGATAATAAAAAACTTAAAATATTTAAAAGATAAAATTAAAAAATAAAATTAAAATGCTTGGAGGAGAATTTTTGAAAAATTTTGAGATTTTTCTTTTAGATTCTCTCCAACATTCCCTCATAAAACTCAAAACTTTTCAAAAAATTATAAAATAACATAAATTTTTGGGTACTTATGCTATGTAATGGGTAAGGTGACTTATCCTTAGTATAAATAGATTTTATCTAAAGAAAATGGAGGGGACCAGGTCTTGAATTACATTTTTTTGATCCAAACTTCAACTACCATATACATAGTACATAATCTCCATCGCGAGTTTGCGCATTAGTGGCCCTACATAAATATTTTGATTTTTCATGAGAGTTACTAGAGATCGCCCAAATCTCATATCCATGGCTATGTATGGATACTCTTATGTAGGTGAGCTCCTCCAAAAGTGTGTGTAGTATCACATCTTGAGGAATATCTCTCAGATCTCATTCAGAGATAAACTCTTCCTAACCACTATATAAGAACACTAATCACCATAAAAATGAGATGAAGTCTGTGACTCCTATATCAAATAAACTATAGGTGCTCTCCGACCAACTAATTAGCTTCTTATAACCATATTGAACCTTCTTTAAGAGATCTTCTATCATATGGATTGGCTTTCCACTATTAGAATATCCATTATGGGCTAAGCCCTATCCCCCTCGATGACTTTAGAACTATAGCCCTATTTAAGCCTTTTGTAAGGTAGACTACTAAGAAAACAGACCTTCCCCCATAATTTTTGAGTAATAGAATATAAAATTGCCAGAGTTACAAACCATAATTTTAATATACAATGAAATGTGCAGGCAACTATATATATGCACACGAATGGAAAGCCATGAATTCTTTACTAAAAATATAAAACTTCATGCATTGCAACTAATAGCAAATTGAATAAAAGAAATTCTAATATTGAAAGCTTAGTAAACTAAACGAATATATACCAACTTACAAGTTAGCACAATGCAATCAAAGAAAATTCCTACCCATTAATATAGAAGAGATCGGTAAATTTAACATCTCAAAATCTCAAGTCGGTCAGATTCAAACCAATATCTAGCCATGTTATGACTCATAAGTTTTTTCCTAAAAAATTATCATAAATGGAAGCAATTTCCATACATTAAGATCAACCATCTAAGCCCAAAAAAGTCAATAGATATTGTAGAACGTGGCACACATGCGATGTGATTGACAAAATCCACAAGGATCGGGTACTTTAATTCAGGACTCAACACATAGATAGCATGCTTTGGGCAAAATCATGGAGATTACCATGCTAACTTCCACTATATTCAATTAAATATACAAGAAAATAAATAAATAAATAGACAAGGGAAATTCTTATTAACTAGAGCAATGTGAGAAAGATGGAGAGGAGCATCTGAGTTGTTGTGTAACTACAGGCTGCAGCATACATACCTCTAAGATAAAAGAAAACTTGTCAGAAAGCAACAATAACTAGAAAGTTGCAGTGATCACAATGTTAAGCAAATAAAGAGGATCCATGCTCCTAAGTTGAGTCTCATGGGTGACAAAGTTGAGGTAGCTTCATAGTAAAACAAGAATAACAATATTTGTATGTCTTATGAAAAGTTAAAGAGGACCTGATAGTGAACAGGGCTCACATATGTGTTAGAGGTTAGGAAAAAATGGCTAGAGAGTAGTTCTAATGCAGGTTCATTTGAAATTATGAAAAAGAACTTGAAAAAACTTGTAGAGACATTGTCATAGCCCTAAAAGGAAATGTGTAGCAAAGAAGATTCATGGAATTGAATAGAAATAGTTGGCATAAGGCTTATTACAATTGTTGGTGCTAGAATCTACTTGAAGCTGGGATGCTGGAGTGGATAGGTTAGGTGAGACTCCTAGTGGCGAGACCTGTATGAAAGTCCTGACTAAAAATTGCTCTGGTAAGGATCCTTCAATGCTCAAGTCAAAATCTTGTTAAATAGATGGAGGAGCATGAGAGTTAGAATAGTGTCATACCTCTTTTGGGGGACCTCTTTTGCTCTCTTATGGATGGAAGGCTGGAGCTCTAGTTGGTAAATCAATTGGCATGATCCCACTCAATTAGGCCAAAGTTTATGCAAGGTGGCAAGATTATCACTCAAGATTTTCGAGACATGGCGGTTATGGTTGTCTCACGGATGTTTGAGTTTTTGTTTGATGTGCCAATCGGATGTCATCGAGATGCAGATTGGTCGGTGACGACTGGGGTTGGTGTGCCAATCGGGTGTCATCGAGACATAGATTACTCGGTGATGACTAGGGTTTGGTTGCCTTATGGCATCATTTGGAGCCGAGTTCTATTTGGCCAATTATGGACTATCGGCCATTATGCACAAGGGTCATCAAGTGATAGTTGGCATACCTTATCTACTTAGGGTGTGTTATGTTGACTGGGTGGTAGTCGGGGTCTAGCTTGAAAAGGACTATGATCATCCATGACTTGGTAAGAATTTTGCATAATAGGCCTATCATTCTGGTCACCCTAGGGCCTAGGCTTTTACATATCATTAGCTTATACAAAATTTTCCCCAACACATGCCCCCTACTCTCTAGTCCGAGCTTTGGTCGGATGAAGGGAGTATATCTATTACTTTAGGCCAAAAATATTTAAAAAAATCCTTCAACTGATGGGACGTGCATGACTCCTAAGTTAGAGGTGAGGCGGCGTGGCTTAATCATCATGATAGAATTAAATGAGTATCATTTCAAAATCTTCTTTATAAATTATGGTGTCGATTTGTCTAATCAGTGGTATTGGTTAACCAAATGAGAAGGTGCCATGTGGGCCACGTGCTGCAAGTTGTTGGTAGGAGATGACTCAATATCTAGTCATTACTTTCTTTTGGTTGCAAATAGGGAAAGTATCTTTTTTTGATAATTTCTAGACCCTTCCATCTTTCTTCTCCTTTCTTTTGCTTCTTTTGTCAAGATTGGCATTGTATTAGACTTGCCTTTCATTTTTGCCTTTGGTGTAGTTTTTTCAAAACAAAGGACTCTCTCTCCCATCTATATCGCAGTCTTCCATAGTTGCTTTCAAGGTATTCTCTTGTTGTCTCACCTTCTTGTTCTATTTTTCCTCGTTCTTTTGATGGGTCTTCTTTGGTATTCCCTCTCTCTCCCCATCTGTCTTCCCTTGGATTATTCTTTAGCTTTTCATTCGAGTATGGCTAAGCAGAGTGAAGTCAAGCCTGATACTTATAGTTTCGTACTGAATCTGGATAATTTGAGTTGGATATGGACTGGGTGTGGAGTCTCTCTAGATTTTGATATGGAGCTCCCTAGGGCCACTGATCATGCAAATAACCTACCTCCTGATCAACTTTGTGTGTATGAGGTGGTACTTCAGGTGGGTTTGAGATTTCCTATTCCTCCCTTCATCCTTTATCTCTTCTATTTTTATGGCATTTCTCTTTGCACAATCATCCCAAACTCTTTTAGGTTCATAGCAGGGTTTTTGGTTGTCTACATTTTAGCTAATGTACAGCCATCTATCTCTCTCTTTTATTCTTTTTTCACTATTAAAGAACATTCCCATACCAAGGGTTGGTGGTATTTCTCTTCTCAGAGGTTATGGGTGCTCCTTTCTCCGTTCATGGGTGGAAGGAATAATTTCTTTTTATCTCAACTTCCTCTGGGGATGATTTGAACTTGCTGAGCTGGGATTGGCCAGAAGCTTCTACTCACCAAATTCCAAAATGGGGGACTGAGGAAGAAGGTCACTCCAAGACCCTTAGGGATTTTTCAATTCCTTCAATCAAAGAACTATTATCCAATGAAGCCCTTTAAAATGCAGGGCTTAACTATGCCGACCCTAGGGGTAAGTAGTATGATTGTCTCGTCTTCTTTCTCCTTTCATATTTTTGACCACCTTTTAGAGTTTTTGCAGAAATGAGGCCTGAGGACATTGCTAGGATGAAGCACAACCTTCTAAAGAAAAGAAAGGCTACAACAGTAGAAGGTGCTTCGAAGAAACTAGTAGTTTGCCAAGAAGAGGCAGTAGATGATCAGTCCTCTTTAGCGGAGGCAATCACTATGGTGGCGGCTTCTATTTCTCCAAGTCCGCTTCAACCAGCCACCATTTCCATCTCTGCAGTCCCTTTGATACCAGTGTATCCACCACTTGTAGCTCCTGCCCCGACCTCTCCTACATTTTGGTGTGGAGCTAGGGTCCAGCCCTTCTCGATTGCAGGTCCCAGCAGGCTATCTCCTCTTGCCAACCAAATGGATCTCGATTCTCGTCTTTCTTTCATACCTGGGGATGCAACTTTTGATGACTGGAAGGTTGTCGAGGAGTTAATTGAGAGATCAATACTTCTAGTAGAGCTAAGGAGAATTGGCAGTATGGATTTCAATGACCTACAATGGTATTCTGTAACTACTATGTATTAGGTGTTGTCTTTGCTCTTCTACTTGCTTTCTCATTTTTCTTCTCCTCTTCATCTCTTTTGTTTTTTTTTAAGTAGGAATCTATATCAGAAGGCAAAGGCTGATGCCTTGGAGGTGCATGCGCAGGCCAAGTTTGCTGGGGGGTAGATTGATCGTCTAAGGGAATCTTTGAATAAAGCTTTCATCGATCTTATGCAAAAGGGGAAGGAGCTCGAGGAGGCCATTATTAAGATTGGGGAGGATAAGCAAAAGGCTGACAATTTGGTCACTGAGATCTGGTGGGAGGCTAAGAACCAAGTTGCCAAAGCCAAGCTAGAGGCTGGAGAGAGAATTGCTGATGCCTACCGAGCAATGGTGGAAGTTTTCAAGGTATCAATGGATTTCAAGCAGAAAAAAACTCAGATGGTCGATCACTACAAGGAATCAAAGGAATTTCATGATGTCATGGTCGCATTCAGTTATGAGTCCTTTAACATGGGACATGAGACTAGGTTCGATAATTGCTGCCATCGAATTGCTACCTGACTTTTCGATGCCGACCCCTCTTTCCTTGATGAGGAAGAGGATGGAGAGGGAGCTAAATCTACTCCTCCGAGTCTTGCACCTACTGTTGATCAAGCTGTAGCATTCCTAGATCCTCCAAAGGTTATGCCAGACTTCCTTAGTCCTCGAGGTGAGGTAGGAAAATAAGATATTTAATATTTTTTTCTTTTTCTTCCTTGTAAAGAGATAATTTATTAATGAAATGAAATCCTATTCCCCTTTGAATTCATATTATCCTTTTCTTGTTTGTTTAGTCATGTAAACATGTTCTCAATGGTCATGTTTCTTCAGTTTCTATAATTGGGCCTTTACCGGTGGCTTCTGTGGAGAAGATTATGTCCCGCATAAGTGACTTAGAGAGGAAAGTTAAGGAATTAAATAGGAAAGTCATTATTCAAGGAAAGAAGCTTTCAAAGGCCAAGAAGGTGTTCTACTAAGGCTTGATAGAAATTGAGCAATTGAGGTTGTCGGTTCGTCAACATGTAGTGGAGAAGGCATGACTAACTATTGAATCAAAGAGATTATCAAAGCTTGTTCAAGAAATCACCTAGGATGTTATGACAAAATAGCATCAATCCCATGTCCGACTTTGCACTACAGAAGATAAAATCTTGGGACTGGAATCATTAGAGGCTATCATTAAAGAGTCTGGGCAGCACTTTGTCGATCATGTGGTATGACTAGAAATAGAGCTTAGCATCACTCAGAGAAAAATTTTTAAGCTTGAGCAATCGGCTAGTAGAACTGCAGACACCAAGCATAGGCTGAGGGAGAGTCGATCGATTGCCATGAGGTTTGAAGATCCAGTTAGGGAAGGGCTAGCTGATCATACATCTTCGAGTGGCACAATCCAATGCATGTTCGATGCTGGTTACATGGCTGGCATTCAAACATGTAGGAATCAAATCAAAATAGCATTTTCAGGACTCAACCTTTTTAACTTCTCTTCCAAAAGGTGGTGTCGAACTTTCTATTTCCCAAAGTAGACCACAAGGCATAGAGATTCACGAGCTTGGCCCAGATGGCAAAGAGATCCATGAGGAGGTTCCCAATAAGACTTCAAACATTAGGGCTGGTCGTGAGTAGATATGATAAATCCTATTATCGTTAGCTTGGAATGACGACATTCTTGTAGCCACTACAAATTATATGAGTGTAATGGTAATTGCTTATTCCATCTTTTTGTCACTTTTTAATAGCATGGGTTTCTGCATATTCTTGACAAGGATTACTCGTCATACTCTTGACGAAAATTCCTCGATCATACTTCTGATGAGATCTCTTTAGTCATAATTATATGGCCCATGCATTAATTATAGGCACCACTTTGACACTTCATAACTCTTGGCATATTCAAGATGAACTAAGCCAGATCGAGCGGCAATCATGGGGAATGATGGTCGTCACTTCCACCAATAGGATAAATTCTGGGAAGAGACGTCAGGCCTATAAAAGTGCACCATATGGTGATGTTTTAGATTGCGAAGCGCCATTTAGGTTGACTTCCTAGATTGGGGAGGCGTGTCATTTATGGTCCAGGGAGCTGGAACATTATCTAGGCCGGCAATTGGTGGTTGATGAGGGTGCTAGCACCGATAAAGTATGTTCGATGGTAGGCATAAGCTTCACCTTCCATCTTGTTTCCATAGTTTTCGCATAAACTCCCCAACCATTCTGCTACCATGATGCCCACAAAGAAATTCATTAAAGACCTAGTCAAGGAGAGGGGGGCCACTGCCAAGAAGGCTAAGAAGTTGAGGAAAGAGGGGCCCAACCAGTCCTCTCCTAGAGCACATTCTGCCCCCCAGCCATCATTAGCTGCTAGAGATGGTGGTGCTCCCTCCAACGAATGGATCCCACACGCAGTCCACAAGTGCTGCATCAAGGACTACAAGGCTTCCACAGCATTTGAATGCCACCGACATCACTGCCACCGCCTTTGTCTTTGGCTTCAAAGATTATAAGGCCCATCTGTGGTGGATGATGCCATATCTGAACCTCCTTTTTCTCCTCTCTGACAATAGTGATGAAGAAGTGGGATCCTTCTCTTCTGATGAGGAGTGAGCTCCTCATCATTTCTTCTTCTTTCTTTCTTTGTTTTTTTTTTGTTGGCAGTTCAAAGAGCACTACCTTATGTAAATATTTTAATAAAAAGCTAGTTTACCTATACATTGTGCACGTGTGTTCACTTTTACTTGATGGCAGTTCTTCTATTAGGCCAATTAGAAGCCATATTGTTTTAACTCTAACTGATCAAAGGCTTCCTTAGCTAGGATAATTGAATGTCATCTCGCTTTAGCTTCAAGATGATCATAGGTTTTCTTTAGTTAGGTTGATCAAAGGCCATCTCATTCTAGCTGAAAGCTGATCAAGGGCTTTCTTTAGTCGAGCCAATCAAAGGCCATCTTGTTCTAGCTGAAAATCGATCAAAGACTTTTTTTTAGTTGGGCTAATTAAAGGCCATGAGTTGATGAGCAGATAAGAAACCATAATTTTTAGAAAGCTAAAAATTTATTGAGTAATACATTACTGGTAGTACATCAAAAAAATTTTTGAATTCCATGGTCGGAAGAATAGAGTTCCATCTAGTTGCTTCAACTGGTAGGTTCCTAGCTTGATGATTTTATCTACCTAGTATGGGCCCATCCAATTTGGTGCTAACTTACCACATTCTCCAGGTTGAGAAACTTTCGCTATTGAAAAATATATCCTAAAGTCAATCATCTAAGTAATAGATGATTAAAATTAGTATATAAATTATTTAATAATAATAGTAATTTGACTATTTTATCATAAAAGTTTTATCTTCCTTAAATGAACTCCTAAATTATGGTGAAGTTCTTAGAACCACAATCAATCAATAAAGAAGAATTTATCAGATGGTTCTTAAACTATTCACGATCAAATGATAAGTTATTAACAAGGATGATAACTTATCGAGTGTAGATCACTGTATGCCATATGCGTTGGTTATCCTCATAACCAAGTGGTATGGAGATACTGATATGACATTCAGATAAGATGTAGGAGTACATCTATACTGAACATGATCAATATAGCATTCTACTATCGAGAATAGCTAGCTATGGTTAATGGATATAAGTGTTCCTCCGATCTGAGATTGCTACGGTGACTTACGAGCAACTCACTATACTTTGGTGCTGGATTGCCTGTATTTTTAATATAGATGATGAAAGATTTTTGGGTATAGTCAAGTACTTGTAGAGTCGATGTGTGAGTCAAGATGGAATTGACCACTCCTGATTAACTTCATGTAGAGAATATCTCATTGTATTTCAATTTAGGAAAACCTAGGCTTGAGTAATCCTAGTGAGGTGTCACGGGACTTGCAAAATTTTGAGACACAATAGAGATGACTTGTATGAATGTTTGACAGCATACTCAAAGTTGTCTTGAGCATTATTGGGCATAGGGATAAATTATATGGTAACCATGGGCCAGGGTTCTAAGAATGTTGCTTTGTATATATTCGACCTATCCGAACGTCGGGAACCATTGCTAGATGATAAATTCGATTGATACAAAAATTAATTTCTATACTATCAGCTTAGGTTCGAACCTATGGAGTCACATACATTAGAGCTTATAACTGATCGAATAGTTAATCGATAATTGAGAATCATTTTGAGGTCAAACATTCAATGCGATTAATGTTTGACCTATTGCAAGTATTACAGGAGGATTGATTAGCAATTGGATTACTAATTGACTTAATTTGATTGAGCAATCAGACTGAGATCAAGTTTAATTGAATTAGATTCAATTAGAATTAGCTTGAATTTAATTAGATTAAGTCTAATTGATTTATTGGATAAGCCAATTGCAAGGAAAGAATAATTTCTTATTTGACTAGGACTTGGGTGCACCTAATTGACTTAGAATTTAAATTAGATTTAAATCTTAATTTAATCTAATTTAATTTCTAGTTGGACTAGGATCATCCTTAATTGGATTACATTTAGTCTAGTTTAAATAAAATTTAAATTAGGTTTAAAATAATTTTGACCAAGTCAAACAAAAGGAGTCCCAGTTGGATTGGAACTCTCTCTCTTTCACTTGCACCTATGAAAGCCCACACCATATTTTACCTATGAAAAAATAGGTGGGAGGGGCGTCCAAGAGTTGGACGCCCCATAGAAGTCCTCCTTTAACTAGGTTTTGACCTAGTCTTGCAATAAAAGGTGGATGCCTCTTATGAGATGGTTTTAAGATGTGAAAAATCCTAACAAAATCATGAAAAATTAGAAGAGAAGGAGGAGAAGGCGTGAAGGATTTGTGATGCTAAGATTCTTGGAGAAGAGTCCTCAATTAAGATATTAAATATTGATATCTTGAAGAGACAAGGTAAGAGAAGATTGTCTTCTCTTATAATTTTTTTTTATGTTTCTCTCTTCTTATTTTATTTATGATTTTATATGATAAAAATCTAAGAGAGAGAGAGAGGAAGAGCTTGAGGAATGATGGCGCCAAGATTCTTAGAGAAAATATCTTCATCTGGACATCAATCGTTGATGTCATGAAGGCATAAAGATAAGAGAAGATTATCTTCTCTTTATTTTCTTTTGAGTATCTTCTTCATTATTTTATGTGATTTTTATATGATAAGGATCTGAGAGAGAGAGGAAGAGAGAGTGGAATCTATGCTCCAAGGTGTTGGGACATGATGATCCTTTTTGGACATGATCTGATCATGTCCTGATGCAAGAAGAAGAAAAGAAGAAGGTCTTCTCTTAGGATTTTCTTAAGAGCCCTTCTTCTCAATTTTATTTATGATATTTTTATGAGAAAAATATAAGGGTGTGATATCTAAAAATTAAGAAAAAATCTAGAGGAAAAGGTCTCCTCTGATTCTAGCATAGAGGTATTTTCAGGACATCAACTATTGATGTCCTAAAGAGAAAGATTTATCTTCTCCTAGGGTTTCTTTCATATATCTTTTTATTTTTTTGATTTATGAAAGATCCAAGGATTGAATTCCTTTCTCATTTCTCCTCATGTTCTTCATCTCTTGGATTGTCTAAGAGATCTGAAGAACATGTATTTGATTAACAATCAAGGGAGATCTGCGAGAAGCTAGCACTTCGAGCAGATTTTCATTCGATGAACCTCCGATCTGTGTTATAGGTTCGTAGGGATCACCTGTAGAGGTCGGATGCATGTGTGGCTCCAAAGATAATAACAAATTCAACCATGGAGTTTTCGACCCATGCAAAGGTAAGAGATCTGATCTCTTGGTGATCTAGATGTGATCTAGAATTAGATCTAAAACAATAGGTATTGATGTGATCAATACCACTCATGATTAATTTAATTTTAGATTACATGCATCATAACATGATTACATGATTAATTTATATTTGCATCATAACATGTTATAGATTCTTGATGTAGGATTTTATAATTTGATTACATGCATATTGTAGATTAAATAGTTTAATCTATCTTTCGCTGCTCTATATTTTGAAAAGTTTTGAAATCTATGCATGAAACCCTGCATGTTTTCTATCAATGGTATTAGAGCATCTAGATTCTATTATAATATATTTATGTATACTTTAGATTAAATTTAAAAATTAAATTTAATTAAAGATTATACATACTGCCATAAGGTTGTCCTGTTATAAGGTTAACCCCTTACAATGAAAAGATTGTCCTAGTATGTGCTGATCTAAATCAAAATCATGAATTATTTAGATTAGATCTAAAAAATTTATGATTTAATTTTTTAATTTAAATTGAAAATTTAATAGATATTAGATCTATTTTAGATTATTTAGATTAGATCTAAATAATATCAGTATTGCATATACTGCCATAAAGTTGTCCTGTTGTAAGATTTACCCTATACAATGGAAAGGTTGTCCTAATATGTGCTGATCCGAGAAACCTAAATCATAAATATGTTAGATGAGATCTAAAATAATTTATAATTTTTTTAAAATTTTAAATCTAAATTTAAATGGTTTATGATCTGATTTTGATCATTTAGATGTGATCCATATGATATGTTTCATGTTTAGATCTAGATCCTTATGTTACATATGTGGGATATGTAGCTTTTATTTTTGAATCTAGAATGAATATGTATAACATATTTATTTTATAAAATTTTAAATTATGAACTTACTTTCTGTAAAATCCTAGATTTGAAACCCTGTGACATGATCTAAATAATGAAACAAATCAGATCTAAAACTATATATTGAATATGATTCAATACAATTTAAAAATGTTTCAAACAATAAAATCAAAAATTAGTTCTAAGATTCCATAAATCCAAACTTTGAACATAATTAAGAATTAAGTGATTGTTTAGGATCTAGATTTGTGATTTGAAGATCCTAAGATAATTTCATAAAACTTGAGTTAAAGGTTAAATGGGTTAGCTTTGATCAGGTCCTTAACTGAGTTAGACCTAGGGTTAGATTTAATATAGACATAGTTAAGAAATTGATCAAACCTAATTAATAGTTAATTAGGATTAGGTTATTTCTATAGATCACTTCAATAGTTGTAGTTGATCAAAGTCCATACATCTAATAAATGAATGCTGATCATAGCTTAATGGTCGAGCCCGAGTCTTTAGGTAGATCAAATCAAAATTGACAAACCAATTGATGTCTAAGATAAGTCTGGCATCCCAGACCAGTGGTTTTTAATTGGCAGCCTACTTACCTGATCATTTTTTATAGTGTCTAAGGCAAGTCTTGGCAAATCCTTCCACCGATCTTACTTACCTGGCCAATGTGGTTAATCAAGTTTTTGATTAAGTTGCTCATTGATTCGTGCTAACCCATGTCACATAGAAAATCAGTGAAACTGATTTTATTTAGTGAGACTGATTTAGGTGCCCATGGATCGTAATTGATCCTAGTCCTCATCAGTGACTTGCAAAGTCAGTGAGAGGACTTGACTTGGTGAAGTCAGTGGGAGCAAATTGGTCCATATCCTTTCTATCCTTAAATTACTAATAATTTAAATTTTTTAAAATTATTAAATCCTTAAAATGATAAAGTTATGGGGATAACGGAGTCATAGCCTCCCATTAAGGTGTTTGATAATGGGTCCATTAACTCAATAATCATTGGAGGCCCAAAGGCCTAATGCTTGTTGACTAATGGAATTATCATCCATCATATGACGACTTGGATGTATCTCTCTAATGGTGGTTGGGTTGGCCAACCAAAGTTGGGCCTGATCATTCATTGGTTGGATGGACCAAGTATGGTTATGTTAATGGTTGGACCTAACTAGACCCTTTTCTGAGAAGACCAAAGCCAACTAATCAGGGCCTAGGGCAAAATTAAAATTACTAAAAATTATTTAAAAAAATAATTGGTTATGAACCTATCCTTAGATGTACATGGGTGGGCCAACCAAAGTTGGACTCGTGTGCAGTCTATGTGGATTCTAATACCTACTAAGAAATTAAAGTAATTACTTGAGTTGGAGGTAGAGGCTACCAATTCGAACAAAATAGTGGAAGAATCTTTAGACTAAAGTTCAAGTCTTTAGGCTTAAAATGATTCATATACAATAGGTCATTGTTCTCTATTAAGACTAAATCCTAATTGCTCCTATCATTGTTAGACAGTGAAGACTTATGGACCCAACTTTGATAATCAGTATCAAAAGTTGAATATTGGTTCAGCAGTACGAATAGGTTCGTATTGAGATTTCTGAGCCAAGTCAAAATAATTAGTCCAAGGTTAACCCAAATCAGGCATAGTACATCTAATGTCTGAAATAGGATCATAGGAAGAAGATTTGTCTTGCTTTCCTTGACCACAACAGGCTGAACAAGAGAAAGGAGCAAAAGTTACTCATTAAAGACGTTATATGATAACACCTTAAAACTTCTCTATATGTAATTCTACTACCTGGGTATTAGATATCAGTGGTCTTATGCAATTTGTTGCAAGGACTTAAGATAAATGAAATGTACACATCCTAGTTAGATTATGTCATGGATGTCTATGTTTGGCATAACAAGCTTAGTCATATTGACAAGAATAGGATAAATGGATTAGCTTGAGAGAAAAATCTCAATATCAATGATTGTGAATCAATGATAGCCTGTAAATCTTATCTTCTTGGAAAGATGATGAAGTAACCTTTCACTGAAAAAGGTGAAGGAGCTGATAAAGTTCTAAGTCTCATACATAGTGATGTATGTGGACCTTGAACTTAAGTGCCAAAGGAAGACAATAATATTTCATTACAGACGACCTATCTGGGCATGGATACATCTAGGATGAATCATTTAAAATATTTAAATAATTTAATAATAAAAAAAAATAAACTTGATAAGGTATTAAAACTCTTCGATTAGATCGAGGAAGCAAATACTTATCCAGTGAGTTTGTGACATATCTAAGAAAGAATAGGATTCCCTCTTAGTAGATTTCTTTTTGAAATATAGTATATCTAAAAGGAGAAATTGAACTTTATTAGACATGGTTCAATCCATAATAAGGTATACTTGTCTGCCTATTGTAGGGTTGTGCTTTTGTGATTATTACTTTTTTTTACTCTAAAAATTTATACCAAGTTAATCTATTGCATTGACTCCATATAGGATATGGATCAGGCATAGACCTAGACCCTCTCACTTTGAGGTTTGGAGTTGATCAGCCTATGTCATATATTTGCACACAGATAAACTTGGATCATGATCCAATAAGTGTTTAAGGGTTATTAATTCTACTATGCTAAAGAACTAAGATGTTTATCAACAGTAGGGCATTTCTTTTGGAAAGAAGTTTCTTAGAGAAGAAACTGATGCCTATCAAGTTGAACTTATAAAAGTTTGATTGGTAGAAAGGAACTGACGTTATCTGATAAACCTATAGAACTAGATTTGATCAGATCAAATTTGGAGCCCATTAAAGTGTCACCTTTAAGAAGATCCGATAGAGTACCACATTAGTCGGATAGATACTTGTGTCTAGATTCGAGATGAGGATCATGTTGAGCTCGATGAGAACAACAAGGATCTGATCACTTATAAAGATACAGTGCAGTGGCCTGATTCTGAGAAGTGGCTTGGAGCCATATGACCCAAATTGAAGTCTATGAAAATCAATAGTGTATGGACACTAGTTGATCACCTGAAGGGATAAAACTCATTGAGTGTGAATGAATTTTTAATAGGATCATAGTAGCACAGATGGAAAGGTAAGGACCTATAAAGCCCATCTGAGTATCATCTTAGAGTTCGAACATACGTTCTGAACATATATCTTAGTTATGAATAAAGACAAACCCTGCACTTATTATTAGGCAAAATATTTTATAGTATTATTTCTTGTGATGTTTGAGGATGAAATTCTCTTAATCCAAAATAGCATTCCAATATTGTAAGGAATAAAGGTTTAGCTGTCATCTTATTTATCCATGTACGAGATTAGACATGGTATACTCACTAGAGGTAGTGAGTAGATACCAGTCTGATCCAAGTAAGAGCCACTAAAGGATTGTATAGATAATTCCTAAGTATTTAAAAAATACTAAGGTCTAGTGACTCAAATATGAAAGTACTGACTTAAAATATATGAATATTTTGATTTCAATCAGAACAAAATGATAATAAGAGAATATCGACTCATACCCTAATTGCAGGAGCAATCTACTGAAAAGGTTCTAAGTAGGATACTTTAGCCTATTCAGTTAGTGATGTAGAGTACATCATGGCATATAATGCTGCCATGTAAGTTGTGCAGTTATTGAGGTTCATTAGTAGGTTAGGAGTGGCACCCTCCACCCATGGTCCAGTCCTATCATAGCATTGGAGCCATTACTCAGGCTAAAGAATCGAAGGACCAGCATATTCTGCATCATTTTCATTTTAGATATTTGATCTGGGTGACGTCGATCTTTAGAAGATCGATGTAAAAGAAGAACTTGATCGATCCATTTGCTAAGGCCTCGGAACTAAGGAGTTTTACGAACTCAAGTGGAAGATAGGATATTTGATATCGTTATGATTGACTTTAGTCCAAATAAAAGTTGTTGAAAAATATGTCCTAAAGCAAATCATCTAAGTAGTAGATGATTGGAATTGGTACATAAATTATCGAATAATAATAATAATTTGGCTATTTCATCATAAAAGTTTATCTTTCTTAAATAAACTCCTAAATTATGATGAAGTTCTTAGAACTATAATCAATCGATAAAGAAAAATTTATCGGATGGTTCTTAAACTATTCACGATCAAATGATAAGTTATTAACAAGGATGATAACTTATTAAGTGTAGGTCATTGTATGCCATATGCGTTGGTTGTCCTCGTAACCAAGTGGTATGGAGACACTGATATGGCATCCAGGTGAGATGTAGGAGTATATTTGCACTGAACGTAATCAATGTAGTACTCTACTATCAAGCATAGCTCGCTAAGACCAATGGATATAAGTATCCCTCCAATCTGAGATCGCCATGGTGACTTATGAGCAACTCACTGTACTTTGGTGCTGGACTGTCTGTATTTCTAATATAGATGATGAAAGATTTTTGGGTACAGTCAAGTACTTGTAGAGTCGATATGTGAGTCAAGATAGGATTGACTACTCCTGATTAACTTCAGAAAGAGAATGTCTCGCTGTATTTTAATTTAGCAAAACCTAGGCCTGGATAATCCTCGTGAGGTATCACGGGATTTACAAAATTTTAAGACACAATAGAGATGACTTGTATGAGTGTTTGATAGCATACTCAAAGTCATCTTGAGCATTATTTATCATAGGGATGAATTATGCAGTAAACATGGGTCAGGATTCTAAGAATGTTACTTTACATACATTCGACCTATCCAGACGTCGAGAACTATTACTAGATGGTAACTTTGATTGATACAAAAATCGATTCCTATACTAATGGCTTAGGTTCAAACCTATGGGGTCACACACATTAGAGCTTGTAATCCAATCAGATAGTTAATCGATGATTGAGAATCATTTCAAGATCAAACATTCAATACGATTGATGTTTGACCTAATGTAAGTATTGCAGGAGGATCGATTAGCAATTGGATTGCCAATTAGCTCAATTTGATTGAGCAATTGGGCTAAGATCAAGTCTAATTGAAATAAATTTAATTACAATTAATTTAGATTTAATTAGATTAAGTCTAATTAATTTATTGGATAAGTCAATTATAAGAGAAGAATAATTACTTGTTTGACTAGGACTTAGGTGCACCTGATTGACTTAGGATTTAAATTAGATTTAAATCTTGATTTAATCTAATTTAATTAGACTTCTAATTGGACTAGGATTATTTTTAATTAAATTAGATTTAATCTAATTTAAATAAAATTTAAATTAGATTTAAAATAATTTTGATCAAGTCAAATAAGAGGAGTCCCAATTGGACTAGGACTCTCTCTCTTTCACTTGCGCCTATGAAAGCCCATACCATATTTTAATTTTAATTTTTTTATGATTTTTATGCCTAAGAAATGATTTTCCACACCTCATTATCTTAGGAATTGGATTTAAATTTGATTTGGTCAAAATTAGAAGGAAGTTGGAAATTATTTCCTACTTGGAAGAGTCTTCTTTGATCCAAACTCCTCCCTCCCTTGTACGCCAACTCTACCCACACCCCTCTATCTTATTCGGCTCTTTTTCTCTTGGTTTTGTGCATGAGAATCAGTGGTTATATGAAAAAATAAGTGGGAGGGGCGTCCAACATAGAAGTCCTCCTTTGATTAGGTTTTGACCTAGTCTTCCAATAAAAGGTAGATGCCTATTATGAGATGATTTTATAATGTAAAAAATCTTAGAAAAATCATGAAAAATTAGAGAAAAAGGAGGAAAAGGCATGGAGGATTTGTGGTGCCAAGATTCTTGAAGAAGAGTCCTCAATTAAGACATTAAATGTTGATGTCTTGAAGAGAAAAGGTAAGAGAAGATTATCTTCTCTTATAATTTTCTTTTATATTTATCTCTTTCTATTTTATTTATAATTTTTATATGATAAAAATCTAAGAGAGAGAGAGAGGAAGGGCTTGAAGAAATATGGTGCTAAGATTCTTAAAGAAAAGATCTTCATTTGGACATCAATTATTGATGTCATGAAGGCACAAAGGTAAGAGAAGATTATCTTCTCTTTATTTTCTTTTGAGTATCTTCTTCTTCATTATTTTATGTGATTTTTATATGATAAAGATCTGAGAGAGAGAGAGAGAGAGGAAGAAGGCATGGAATCTATGCTCTAAGGTGTTGGGGCATGGTGATCCTTTTTGGATATGATCTGATCATGTTTTGATGCGAGAAGAAGAAGAGAAGAAGATCTTCTCTTAGGGTTTTCTTGAGAGCCCTTTTTCTCAATTTTATTTATGATATTTTTATGAGAAAAATCTGAGGGTGTGATATCTGAAAATTAGGAAAAAATCTAGAGAAGATGATCTCCTCTGATCCTAGCATAGAGGTATTTTTGGGACATCAACTGTTGATGTCCTGAAGAAAAAGATTTATCTTCTCCTAGGGTTTTTCCATATGTCTTTTTATTTTTTGATTTATGGGAGATCCAAAGGTTGGATTCCTTCCTCATTTCTCCTCATGTTCTTCATCTCTTGGATTGTCCAAGAGATCTAAAAAACATGTATTTGATTAACCATCAAGAGGGATCCGCAAGAAGCTAGACTTCAAATGGATCTTCGTTCGACGAATCTTCGATCTGTGTTGCAGGTTCGTGTGGATCACCTGTAGAGACTGGACACATGTGCGGCTCTAAAGGCAACAATGAATTCAACTATGGAGTCTTGACTCGTGTAAAGGTAAGAGATCTAATCTCTTGGTGATCTAGATGCAATCTAGGATTAGATCTAGAATTATTCTAGATCTAGGTATTGATGTGATTAATACCACTCATGATTAATTTAATTTTAGATTTATATTTGCATCATAACATGTTATAGATCCTTGATGTAGGATTTTGTAATTTGATTACATGCATGTTGTAGATTAAATAGTTTAATCTATGTCTTTCACTGCTCTATATTTCAAAAAAGTTTTGAAATCTATACATGAAATCCTGCATATTTTCTATCATTCGCTTTATGTAGGACTAGGTTGCCAACTCTGAAAACCTTATTCTGAACTCTAGAGTTGTAGTACCAAGCAACACTATGTTGGTAAGCTACCATTTGAACATGCGCTCTCTCATGGGCTACCTCAAGCAAGTCCAAGTCTGTGCGCAGTCTCTCCTAATTGGTCTGCTCATCATAGTTCTTGACTTACGCTGATGAAACCCCCATCTCAATAGGGATCACTACCTCTATTTGGAAGGTCAAACTGAAAAGGATTTCTCCAGTCGAAACTCTTGGGGTTGTCCGATATGTCTAAAGCACATGGTAGAGTACATTAGCCCAAGATCCTTTTGCTTTGTCTAACCTTGTCTTCAGACCTTGCAAGATAGTCTAATTTGTTACCTCAGCCTTGTCGTTGGCCTGAGGATGGACTATAGAAGTTAGATGACATGATATTCCATTCTTTTCATAGAATTTCTTGAACATGGCTCCGTTGAACTAACACCCGTTGTTAGTGATTAGTACTTGAGGTAGATCGAACTGGCATATAATCGATTTTCAGACAAAGTCTATCATCCTTGCTTCTGTAATATAGGCTAGCAATTTGGCTTACACCTATTTAGTGAAGTAGTCCACGACGATAAGTAGGAATTTGCATTGATCCGAGGTCAGTGGGAAAGGACCGAGAATATCCATCCCCCATTGCATGAAAGGCCAAGGGGCATAGATGGGAGTGATTGGTACTACAGGCAGTCACTGTATATTGGATTTACTTTGGCATTTGTCACACCATATAACATAGCTCTCAGAATCCTTTTGCATTGTCAGCCAATAATAGCCCTGGCAAAGAAGCTTGTAGGCTAATGCTATCTTTCCAATATGGCTCCCACATATGCCTTCATGCACCTCTCTAAGTATGTAGTCAACTTCAAATGGTCGTAGGCATTTGAGGAGAGGTAGTGAGTAAGACCTCTTGTATGACTTCCCTTCATGAAGGAGATACTTGGATGATTGATACTTTATCTTTTGGGCCTTCTTTTGATCTACAAGTAATGTCCCATCCTATTGATAGCTAACCATTTGATCAATTCAGGAAGGTTCCTCATCTATCTACAGTATGATTGTCTTATGTTCAATGCTTAGTCAGCTCATCACTTCAAAGAAGATCTTCTTGGGCAATTCAGATGGTGTCAACATCACTAGCTTAGATAATAAGTCAGCCCTAGATTCTCTGACCTATGACTTTGTTGGATTTTGAATTGGTCGAACACATATGCCAGGTCTCTGATCTTTTGGAGGTACTTCATCATATTATCTCCTCAAGCTTCATAGTTGCCCTAAACATGCCCGACAACCAACTAAGAGTCACTATAAGCTTTCAGATTCTGCACCCCCAACCCTTTGGCTATTTGGAGCCCTATGGCCAAGGCCTCTTATTCATCTTCATTATTTGTTATTGGAAATTCAAAGCACAAGGCATACTCAGTTACTATCCCTTCCGAACCCAAGAGGATTAATTAGGCCTCCTCTGGACCCTACAAAATTGGACAAGCCATTTACATGCATTACCCAAGAATCGGTGTTCGCCTCAGAAGGATCCTCGTTGATTGGGATGTGCTGCTCGAATTCTTCCTACTCTACTAGTTCATCTAGAATAGTACATTTGGCTACAAAGTCAGCCAAGACCTGAGCTTTAATAGATGGTCAAGGCTGGTACTGAATATAAAACTCAAAGAGCTTGACCATCCATTTTGCAATCCATCCTAATGTGTCTAGCCAATGAAGGATGCTCTTAATGGGTTGGTCCATCATGAGAATGATGGTGTGAGTCTACAAGTAAGGTTGGAGCTTTCGAGCCACGATGAGGAGTGCATAAGCCAATTTCTCCAACTTCAAGTACCAAGTCTTCACATCTCTTAGAATTTAGCTAATGTAGTAGACTAGCTTTTAGACTTTGTTCTGCTCTTGCACTATTACTACACTCATCATAATAGGCAAAATTGCAAGATTTAAGAATATCTCTTCATCAATATCCAGCTTGCCGAGTAATGAAGCAGAACCAAAGTAGTCTTTGAGGTCAATAACGACTTTCTGACAGTCCTCGGTCCATTGAAAGTTCTTTAGCTGCTTCAAAACTTGGAAGAAAGGTAAGCACCATTCAGCCGATCTTGAGACGAATCGATTCAAAGCTGCGACTCTTCCTATGAGGTGCTACACCTCCTTGATCATCCTTGAGGGAGCCATCTCCTACACAACTCTAATCTTCTCTAGATTAGCTTCTATTCCTTGGCTAGACACCATGAATCCTAGAAATTTTTTAGAAGTCATTCTGAAGGTACACTTGCTCGAATTTAGTTTCATCTTGTATTTCCACAAGATAGCAAATACTTCTCGAAGGTCATCGATATGAGTTCTCATGGACTTGCTTTTGATGAACATGTCATCCATGTATACCTTCATGTTTCATCCTATATGATCTTTGAAAACTTTATTTACAAGGCATTGGTAAGTTGTACTTTCATTTTTCAGACCAAAGGGCATAACCCAATAAAAAAAAAGGACTCCAATCAGTAATAAAAGATATTTTCTCCTCATCCCTAGGTGCCATCCAAATTTGGTTATAACCAGAAAAAGCATCCATGAAGAATAGGAGTTAATGGCCTGAGGTAGTGTCAACTAGCTAATCAATTCTCGGCATAGAATAGTTGTCTTTTGGACAGACTTTATTTAGATTGGTGAAGTCGCACCATAATATAAAAAATTTTTAATAATGTAAAAAATTCATCGCAAATAATCAATTTCCATCGCTAATAATTATTAGCGACAGAAATTACGTTGCTAATTCTTAGTTGCAAAAAATGGAGTCGTAGATAATAATTAGCAATAAAAATCTAATTTTTATCACTAATAAATTTTTTTATGATAAAAAATTTTTATCAAAAAAATTTTATTTATTCATTAAATTATCTGATAAAATTATTTATGATGGAAAATTAAAATTTTATGTCATAAATAAATATTATTTATGATGAAACTTTTCCATCATAAATAATTTTTTATCTATAATGAAAGTTTTCCATCCCAAATAATATTTTATTTGTGATGGATTTTTTCATCAAAATAATTTTTATTTATGATGAATTTTTGTATTATAAAATTTTTTTTATTTATGATGGATTTTTTTATCATAAATATTTTTTATTTACAATGGATCTTATTTCCATCATAAATAATTCTATCATAAATTAGTTTTTAAAAAATTATAAATAAATATATTTTATAATTTATATTTTTAATATTTATATTTATAATTTATAAAATTAAAAAAATTATAAATAAATTTTATCATTTTATCCATAAATAAATTTTATCATTTTATTATATAAAAATAAAAAATATTTTTTTATAAATATAAAAGATCCAAAATAAAAATATACAAAAATAGACCATCGGTCATCAAGCATTGGCAATATCTGGATAAGGAGAATGGGCCAAAGGAGGAGAGCGCTCAGAGGAGCTCAGATCGACCTATTGCTGCCTTATCAACTACATCATCCACTCCATCTGTGCTATCCACTCCATCATTTGCATTTAAAATAGCTGATACTCGTCGATGCATGCAGTCAACTCAACAGTCCGCTGTTGATCCTCAACAGTCTATCTCTGTATCTCCGCCAGCTGGATATCACAAGCAGCATTAATTTCAGCCCTGAACAAGTGTGAAGATGTAGGAGCTCTAATCCTATGCCCTAGCCTCCTAATATAACAAGATCTCATACCAAGCACCTGATCATAGATCTCGTCATCTATGGGTGCGGTCGAGCTCTCTAAGGTAGATTGGGATCTAATGTCTATCACATAATTCTAAAAATTAAATTTATATATAGCTATTCTAAGTTTGTACTGAAAATCAAATTATCAACAAAAAAATAGTTAAAAAAACTTACATAAAGCTCCTAACTCCCAACCATCCAGTTCCCTGAACATCACTGATGGATCCACTGGTAGATCTCGATCCTACTAGGAAGCTCGTCACTCTCTACATCTTTCTACAATTTGAGAATAATTAATAAAAAAAATTTTAAATAGTTAAAAAATTAAAATATGATAAATAAAAATTACTTATCATCTGCTCCATATGGTGAGCGAATGGCCTCAAATCCCTGCAATGCGAGACTATTTGTCTTGCCCAATTCATGGCATTTTTGGCACATTGATCCTGCATAGTTAACATTCAAATTAGTTAGTAAGTAACTGAATTTAAAAATAAATGATTAAATTATTAAATTCTAAATTAAAAAATTACCTGATATGCTGGATCCTCGTACATGTGGCATATGATAGTCCAATCCTCCATAGTAATGCTATCATATATCTGCTGTCGTGCTGCCTCCACCCACTGGTCGTGCACTATAGTATACCAATGGGATGCTGGTATTTCTTGAAATGTGAGCATAAATGATCATCTATAGCTCGCTGCATACGATGGTGCTCAAAATCAATAATGTCAAATATAGCCTATGAATAACAAATATTATAAGAATACAGTACTAATTAAATATTTAAATAAATATTATTATACCTGTAAGTGGCTATATAAGATCTTTCTCTGAGGTCGTATAACCTGACACCAATCGAAGAGCATTGTTGGGGCATAGCTATGGCAAATGATGCCCAGCTCAATCTACCATGGCTCACACCATCCTCTAATAGGCCTAGTATAGTCTAGCAGAATCTCAATACGGAGATGTTGTCCCTCGTATTCGCATTTTCAATGCTCAAGGATGAGGTTCTTTGATGGACTTCGCCCTTGCCTCACCACTGAAAGAGAATGGTCTGAAAAAATAATGAATAAATTATTAGTATAATAGCCATCTATAAATCTAATAGATAAATTAAAATTAAATTTTATTATATAAAAATATTAAAATATCACTCGAGCCCACCTCACTCAGACCCATCTCTATAGGGTCCTCTAGCAACTCCGACGATGCAGTGATGGAAATGAGGGAAGGCTCAGGGGTAGGCTGGGAACTAGAACATCATTGTATCCCTCCTGGTGTCATACCTGTAATATTTAAACTATGCATATAATTAACTTGATATATAAATAAATATAATAATAAATAATAATAGTAAAAAAATGCATAAATGCTAATGAATAGATTTATATTGCATACCATTATTGCAAGAGAAGATTCAACAAAGAATATAGATCTATTTATTAATATCCATATTCTTCTTGATTTCTATATCTTCTTTCAAATCACAATAATCGATTAATGTATCATCTTCTATCTTATCATCATTTATGAACCAATTATTACCCTCCGAATCATTAAGATTAAATACAAAATCAACTTCAACTTTATTAAATGGCATATCAGCCCTATTCGAAGGAGCTATCATAAATTCTTCATCAACAAGGTGCTCGGTCAATATTTATTATTTCTTTTGAAAGGCTTCTTCTTCATATAGATCTAAATTATCGTCCATCTCTAGTTGGGTTGGTATGTCATATATGTCTCTAGATATTATTCTTTGTACAATATACCAATCACCTCAAAATTTTGGATCCTTTAAATATATTATTTATTTTGCTTGAGTTGCTTATATATACAGCTCATTTTGGTACCATGTTCGTACAAAATTTACATTGATAAAGTATGGATCAATATGAATATCGATCTTCTTATTGTTAATATCCCACCATTCACACTGAAACAAGTATACCGAATTTTTGGATCCATACTTTGATTATATGATATCTATCAATACACCAAGATATTCAATCTCTTCTTCTCCTTCGTATCCTATTATAGCAACTCCACTATTTTTGGTCCATCTTTGCATCTCAAGCTTTTTTATATAAAATCTCATTTCTCCAATGATAAAGGATGTGTAGTAGTTAACCCTTTGATCAAGACCACATACTAAATTGTACAACTCATCAATCGCATCCTCTTTTTTATTAAAATACTTAGATTTCATCTACAATAAAGCATAAAAAATTATGTTGGTATAAAAAGTTAATTTATAATATAATACTAGTAAAACTTACATGATCCCCAAACCATTTTGCAAATGTCGTTCTATGTCGATCATCAACATTTGTATTATTCTTCCTGCATAGTATATTCTTATGCTCATTGCAATAAGTCATGATTTTTAATTTTACATCGATATGAAAAAACTTATTTAGAATACTAAAATTATGTTAAGATAAACTTACTCAATTAAATCTTTAATTTTTTCATAATTATTTAGAATATAGAAGTGTGCTTTGGATAGCTCATTCACGTTCATAAACTCATATCTTCTTCCATCCATAGGTTGAACCGTTTGTTTGAATATGGACAGTGTCGGTTCATTGTCATCCTATTCATGGTCAACGTTACGATCTGCACGATTGAATCTTATGTCGATATCATCAAGATACATCGAGCAGAATATGAGATACTCCATAGCTATGTATGCTTCCACTATGATTTCTTTAGGCCATGTCTTATTGCACACATACTATTTTAGGATATACAAGAATCTACAAATAAAAAATAATTTAAAGAGTTGTAATATATTTATATCTTACGACTGATATGTCAAAAAGATTATGATTTCTTTATCTTTCAATACGATATATCCACTGATAATGTACCAGATCGGCCAGAAGAGCTTTCTTTGGAAGATGAATAATCACGTGCACCAAAATATTAAAAAATGATGGTGGAAAGATTTTTTTCTAACTTACAAAGAATGAGCACAATATCCTTCTCGAACTTCTCGATTAAGTTAATCTTCAACTTTTGGCAATAAAGTTCTCGAAAAAAATACTCCCAACTCAATCAATGTAGCTTGAATACTACTACTCAGATAGCCATGCATTACCACAGGAAGCAAGCACTGCTTCATTATATGGAAGTCATGACTTTTCATACCAAAGATATTGCCGTCATTATTGCCAACACATCATGATACATTTGAAGCGTAAGTATCAGAAAACTTTATAGTTTTGAACCATCCATAAAAACTCTTCTTCTTCTCATTAAATAGTAAATAACATGCAGATGGTATAAAAAATTTATCACCTCGATGAACTAAATGCAACTCTGACCTGATTCCCATTTCTTGCAAATCAAGGCGAGCTTTTGAATTATCTTTTATTTTTCTTGCAATGTTCAATACTATATCGATGATATTATCATAAATATTCTTCTCATTGTGCATCACATCCAGGTTATGATGAAGTAGTACCTACTTCTAGTATGAACTTTTCAAAAAATAGGCTTTGCTTCATCTAATTTAGCTTAGCTTCAGTACGCTTCCACTTGCAAGTACCTGATGTTTTCCTAAATTTTACATCTCCAATGATTTCAAGTTGTTCTAAAATTTTCACTCTACTTAACTCCTTAGGTGGGGGACATCGGTCAGACTTACTATCAAAATATTGGTTATAATGGATCCTTCAAGAGTGATTAGCAGGTAGAAACCGTCGATGACCCATGAAGTAGATTTTTCTTTCATGGTTTAAATGTATGGAGGATATATTCTTGTTGCATATTGGACATGCCAAATATCTTTTAGTACTCTATCTAGATAAATTTTCATATGCAGGAAAATCATTTTTGGTCCATAAAATCGATGCATGCAACTTAAAATTTTTTCGACTAATAGAATCATATGTCTGTACTTCATTTTTCCATAGCTACTTTTAGATCATCAATTAAGGATTGTGGATATACATCAATTTTATTACCTGATGCTTTTGGACCCAAAATCAATAGTGACATAAAAATAAATGGCTCTTTCATGCATTTCTAAGATGACACATTATATACAATTAGCATCATAGACCACATACTGTAGGAAGTACTCAAATTACTAAAGAAATTAAATCCATCTCTCGCTAGACCAAGCTAGATATTGCACAGGTCACTTGCAAATAGTGGATGCTTTGCATCAAAATCTTTCCATACAACAGAGTCAATCGGGTGGCTAAATATGTTCTCCTTTGAAACCCGCTGTTCATGGTACCATCTCATTTCTTCAGCTATCTTTGTGGACATATACAATCTTTGAAGTCTTGGAATCAATGAAAAATATCTTAAAATCTTATGAGGTATCTTCTTTCCTTTCCTATTATCGATTTTATTCCTAGGCTCACCACATTGCGAACATTCACTTGCTTGTTCTTTCTTCTTGTAAAATAATATACAATCATTTTTGCAGGCATGTATAGGAATATAGCTAAGTTTCAGTTCCCACATATATGTTTTTGTTTCAATATATGATTTAGGAAGTGTTGATTCATCGGAGAGAGCTGCTTTAATCAATACCAAATTTTGATCAAATGACTTCTGACTCCATCGGTTCATAGTTTTAATATGAAGTAATTTGATCAAAAACTCTAACTTGGAGAACTTCACATAATTTGAATAGAATGTCTCTCGTGCATCCTGAACAAGCTTTGCAAATTGTTCAGAAGTTTTTTCTATCTCATTAATATTGTATTCATAATCAAAACTGCCTTGAGATGCACTAGTACTCATGGGTAACACCCTAATGTAAATCATCCAATAGTGAACTTATACCACCAAGTTCGACATGTTCAGCAACATCAATATCATCTTTGATATCATCATCGTCATACACAACTTCATTCGGATCACCCTCCCCATGCTATATCTAGTGAGTATCTTTCTTGTCTATACCAAAATGCAGTAGATGCTCCTCCATAATTGATATATGATGATATACCATGTTGACACATCTTTTGCATAGATACTTTATCCGACTGGCACTATCAGCCCTACACTATGCAATTAATAAAATCTCGAATACCTTTGTGATATTTAGGCAAGAAAATAACCCTAGCGTTCATCCAACTTTTGTCGATATCCATTTGATAACAAAGAATAATGCTTCATGAATGCTAACTCCACCAACTCCTTTCTAATAGGTGTAGTCCTATCCCTTTCAACAATGCATCATTTTTATTATTATCATAGATTTATTCTTTGTTCCATATTCAAAAGAAATCCAACAGCATCTTCCTATAGTTCTCCAAGTACACGATATAGATGGATCATATTTTAACCATATCTAATATGTACCCGAAGAACAAACGAGATAACTATGATGAAATTTTTCATAATAAAATAAAGAACATCATGACAATAATAAAATATTGATGCATTTCTGAACTATCCAAATCGAGGCATCCAAGAGCCATTCATAGAGTCCATTTTGGAGATCCTGAGACTGACTCTTAAATAGGAGTCTAAGGTTACATCAATGCATGCATTAAAGAGTTACCAAATCGAATCCTAGATAGGATCCCAAACTAGATTCTGGAACAAATCTCGACTTGGATCCCGATCAAGATCTGATCTAGGTCATGATCCGAATCCTAAATTGGATCATGGACATAATCCTAGATCGAATCCCGAATAGGATCTCAGACTAAATCTCGCATTGAATCTCAATCCGAAACCCAACCTGGATCTCGATCAAGATCTGACCCAGATCATAACCTAAATCCCAAACCAGATCATGAACATGATTCCAGACTGGATCGATACCCAAGATCCCGATCGAGATCCAACTCGGATCATGATCCGAATCTCGAACCAGATCTAGGCATGATCCCAGATCGGATCCCAATCTAGATCATGACCCGATCCCAGAATGGATGCCAATCCAGATCCCTGATTGGATCCCAATCAGAATCCCAAACCGAATAGTTCATATGCATTAAAAATTAAAACCTTCGATTAATGTAAATTAAAATATTAAATCATAATCATAATAAAATATAGAAACTAAACAAATAAAAAGATTAAATTATAACAAGTAAAAGCATAAAAAATATAATTAAAAATCTAACTATTTTTATTATAAAAATAATTTATATTTTTAAATATTTTATCAATCTATTTTAAAATTTATTTATCAATCAAATTATTATTATTATTATTATTATTATTATTATTATTATTATTATTATTATTATTATTATTATTATTATTATTATTATTATTATTATTATTATTATTATTATTATTACTACTACTACTATTATTATTATTAATACTATTACTATTATTATTATTACTACTACTACTATTATTATTATAACTATTGTTGTTATTACTATTATTATTATTACTACTATAACTACTATTATCATAGCTATTATTATTACTATTATTACTACTACTACTATTATTATTATTATTACTATTATTACTATTATTATTCTTACTATTAGTACTATTATTATTATTATTTATATTATTATTATTACTACTATTATTATTATTTATTAAATTTTAAAAATTGATTAAGAAGGAGACCAACCTCTTGTGGCTCCTTTGCCCTCCACCCATCGTGGCCCCACCACCTTCTGTGGTGCCCCACCACCCACAGCCCCCCACCCAACATGTAATCGTCGTCCCTCCTTGCCCCATTCTCCACAGCCCCTCACCCCCTGTGGCCCTTCACCCCTCATCCATCGCGGCCCACCATCCCTTACGGCACCCCACCACCCGTGGCCCCCCATCCGACCTGTCACCACCATCCCTCCACACACCATCTCCCATGGCCTCCATCCCTTGTAGCCCCTTCGCCCCTCACCCATCATGGCACACCACCCCTACGGTGCCCCTCTGACGCCCCCACCTATGGCCCCCCATCCGATATGTCATCGCTGCCCCTCCCCATGCCCCACCCCCTATGGCCCCCAACCCCCTACGGCTCCTTCGCCCCCCACCCATCGCAACCCACCACCCCCTGCGGTGCCCCTCTAGTGCCCCACCGCCCAAGGCCCCCCACCCGATCGGTCACCATCGTCCATCGGCATCCCACCCTCTATGGCCCCCCACCTCGTACAGTGCCCCTTTGCCTCCCACCACTAGCGGCGACCATCGTCAACACCACCACGCACGGCCTGCCAGCACCCAATCCCCACGCCCCTCTGCTTGCCACCGACCACCGCATGACAACACCCGCGCACCCCTTCGATGATTAAATTAAAGAACAAAAATAAAATTTAACCAGCTAGCTGTGGAACTTACCTTCGATCGTTTCAAGCATAGCAACTGCAGCGACAATGATAGCAGCAATGGGAGATGCGATCGTTAGCCAGTAGAAGCCCAGGATGAAGGGGAGAGAGAGGAGAGGAGAGGGTTTCGATCAAAAGAAGTGGGTTTCACAGGAAAGATGGCAAGTAGTGGGAAGAGATATTTAAAGAGATTTAGCGACATAATTTTTATTGCTAAAAAGATTATTAATGATGAAAAAAGATATTTCATCGCTAATAATTTTTACCAATTATTTTTTAGCAAAATTTTTTCTTTTAAAAATATTAAAATAATTAATAAACTTATTTATGATGAGGAGATTTTTCCATCACTAATAGTATTTAGATAAATAAATCATTTATAAAATTAAAAGAGTGGGATTATTTGTGATAAAAATTTTCTATCACAAATAATCTGGCATAAAAATATTATTTAAAAAATTAAAAGGAATAGATTATTTATGATAAAAAAATTTTATCATAAATAATCTATTATTTATGATGGAAACTAACTTTCCATCATAAATAATTAATTATTTATGATGAAAAATTTTCATCACAAATAATCTTTCATAAATAAATTATTTATAAAAATTAAAAGGATGATTATTTGCAATGAAACTTTTTCATCGCTAATAGTTTCTAGATAAATAAATTATTTATAAATTTAAAAGTGTAGGATTATTTGCAATAAAAAATTTTCATTGCAAATAATTATTATTTATAATGGAAAAAAATTTACATCATAAATAATTAATTATTTATGATGAAAAAATTATGTCATAAAAAATCTATCATAAAAATATTATTTAAAAAATTCAAAGGGAAGGATTATTTGTGATAAAAAATTTTCATCATAAATAATAATTATTTATGATAGAAATTAACTTTTCATCATAAATAATAAATTATTTATAATAAAAATTTCCATCATAAATAATCTTACATGAATAAATAATTTTAAAAAATTAAAAAGATCTAAATTATTTATGATAAAAAAATTTTCATCATATATAATTAATTATTTATGATGAAAAGTTAATTTTCATCATAAATAATAGATTATTTATGATGAAAAATTTATGTCATAAATAATCTGATATTTACGTAAAGCATAGAAAAGGTAGACTATTTTTTTTAAAAAAAGGGCAAACGTATGCTGTGCATTGCTAATGTGATGGGGTTGAGAGTACGAGCACGTCCATTGTTAGCTAGCTTACAAGTAAATTAATATTTTTTTTAAAAAAAAATTAAAAATTAATATTTTTTTAAAAAATTTATTATTATCTAAATATTATATAATTTTAAATTTTAAAATTTATTTTTATCATTCATTATTTAAATAATTATTATGAGTATCATCGCAAAAGATCATCTTGATCTAGTTGCTCTAGCTATGTAGATCAATAAAATTTAATTTCGATGATCATAAATAATCGCATGATGATTTAATAGATTAAAATTATCAATGGATCTAAAAATTTATAATGATGATCTCTATGATATTTATAGTATATAATCAAAATTTTATCTCAATTAGATATAATTATCATAATCAATTTAGCATGGAATAATTTAAATAGTTAAATAAAAAATGAGTGATTAAAAGGTCAAATGGCATATGATTATAAGATGATTTTTTTTAGATAAATGATCTTTGCTAATAGTTTGATTATTTCTATAGTAGTGATCGTAAAAAGAAAACCACGTGTGCATATACTATGTAAAATTACATGTCTCTTGATACACATTCTTAAAATCCTTAAGCAATTATACTTATATTTTTATAAAATATACTTAACATGAATGATTCATAGATATGGAGTTTAGCTTTTATAATCACCATCGTACAGATAATTAAAATAGTAGCAAAGATCATTTATCTAAAAAATTATCTTATAATTAGATATTATTTGCCCTTTTGATCATTCATTTTTTATTTAACGATCTAAATTATTTCATGCTAAATTGATTATGATAATTATATCTAATTAAAGTAAAATTTTGACAATATGCTATAAATATCACAAAGATCATCATTGTAAGTTTTTGAATTCATCGATAATTTTTATCTATCAGATCATCATGTGATCATTCATGATAGTTAAAATTAAATTTTATTGATGTATATAGCTAGAGCAATTAGATCGAGATGATCTTTTATGATGATACTTATATAATAATTATTTATAATAAATAATAAAAATTAATTTTAAAATTTAAAATTATATAGTATTTAAAGAATAATAATTTTAAAAAATATTAATTTTAAAAAAAAAAAAAATTTATTTGCTCATGGGCTAGCTAATAGTGGACATGCTCGTACCCCTCAATCCCGTCACATTGGCCATACATGACGTATTTTTATCTTTATTTTAAATAGTCTACCTTTTCTATTTTAAAAATAAATAATAGATTATTTATGATGAAATAATCTATCATAAATAATTTAGTCATAAATAATATTTATGATGAAAATTTTTTATTACAAATATTTATTTTTTATGATGGAATTTTTTTACATCATAAATAATAAATTATTTATGATAAAAAAATTTTATCATAAATAATGCAGTCTTTTTAATTTACTAAATATTATTTATAATGGAAACTATCCATCGTAAATGATCAATATTTGTAATGAAAACTAAAATTCTATCACAAATAATTGATTATTTACGATGAAAACTTTTCATCATAAATAATGCAATCTTTTTAATTTTTTAAATAATTTATTCAAGGAATATTATTTATGATGGAAATATTTCATCATAAATAATTTTTATTTATGATGTAAAATTAATTTTCATTGCAAATCAGAAATTATTTATGATGAAAACTATTTTTCACCATAAATAAAAATTATTTACGATGGAAATATTTTTTCATCGTAAATAACATTATTTATAATGAAAATTTTTTCGTCGTAAATAATTTCATCATAAAAAATCAATTTTCTTATAGTGTCGATGTAGATTCATCATTTTTTGTTTGCCTTCTTCACCATGACTACATTAACTATCCACTCTGGATAAGTTGTCTTCTTGATGAAGCCCATCTTAAGCAATTTGTCTACCTCCTCAGTTATCATCTTTTATCATTCTTATGCAAAACTTCTCTTCTTTTGCTTGATGGGATGATAATTCGAACTCACATTTAGTTAGTATATGATCACCAAGGAGTCGATTCCTGGTGTATCTGCTGGCGACCAAGCAAAGATATCGACATTTTTCTACAAAAAGAAGGTTAGCTGATCTTTTAGTACCTGATCCATGTTAGATCCGATCTGGACCGCATGCTCCTGGTTCCTATCCTCCAAGAGAACCAAGATGAGATCTTCAATAGGTTCTCCATGCTCTTTGACTAGTTCATCACGAGCATCGAATCCTTCAACTGGGTATGACTCAGCAGCTCTAGCTCCTTGAAGAGCAATATTATAATAATAATATGCTAAGTCTTGATCTCCACAGACTTCTCTAACTCCTTTTGCTATTAAAAACTTCATCTTTAGATGATATATAGAGATAACAGCTCGAAGTGCATTCAGATCTGGTCTGTCGAGGATGGCGTTGTAAACTGAGGGTGTTCAGACAACCAAGAAATCAATTGGTGCTATGGACTGGATAGGAAATCAGCCAGCTTTTAAAGGTAGTGTGATTATTCCTTCTATAGGGATGGTATCCCTAGTAAATTCGACAAGCAGTGAATCCATTCTCCTTAGTCGATCAGTAGATATTTTCATCTTTGAGAAGGCATTGTAAAATAAGATGTCTGTAGAGCTTTCATTATCAATTAAGACAGGCATAGATTATAGTTTGCTATATTTAAAGTTACAACTACCGTGTCATTACATGGGAATTGGATTTCTTGGGCATCCTCTTCAGTGAAGGTTATTAATTCTCTAGTTCTTTGCCTCTTCGTTGCTTCCTCATCTCCGCTTGGACTTCCACTGCATTGTCTTCCAATTATAGCATTTATTATATCGATCAAGGGTTGGTCTTCCTGCAACTCCACTCATCGTGGTTGCTCTACCAACCGAGGGGACCTCTATCATTCCCTTCACTACTCCCTTCTGTGTTAGATGAATCAGTCAGGACGACCATGCTTGATCAAATTCTCGATCTCATCTTGGAGCTGAATGCATTCTTCTATGTCGTGGCCATTGTCTTTATGATACAAGCAATATTTGTTTGGATTCCTCCAACCACGGTGTATGCACAACCTTCTTGGCTCTGGAAGCTGCGCTCTGATCTCCATCAGGACCTGAGTCCTTGGAGTGTTCGAAGAAGTATAGTTGTTGTATCTCCTCAGCGGTGAGGAATGTCGATCTCTTCTCTGAGGACTTCTAGGTCGGTGATTTAGAGGAGGGGTCCTATTTTTTGGTCTCCAAGATGGGGACTTTGGGTGATGTCGAATTTTCTCTTCTCGCCTTGGAGAGTGCCCCCTGCTCTACTCCCCCTCCACAATAGGACCAAAAGGGGTCTCATCCTCGATGAAGGCCTCCTCTATATGGGCATACTTCTCTGCTCAGATCGGCATATCAAGGTAATCTTGGGGATAGGCCACCAATGACCTCTTAAGGTCATTTTTCAGAAGTCCACTCATCATTACGAACATCATGACTGACTGGTCTAGGTTGCGTACCTCCTGAGTAGCCGTATTAAAGTGGCTGACAAAAGCTCAAATTGACTCCCCCTCCCTCTGCTTAATTATGTAGAGGTAGTCAAATCGCTTTTGTTGGCACCGGCTATTGATGAAATGGTCAATGAAAGACTGGCTTGGTTACTCAAAAGAATGGATCGAGCCTAGCTTCAAACTAAAATACCAATGTCAGGCTGCCCCTTTTAGAGTGGAGGGGAAAGCCCAACAAAGGATGGCATTGGTAGCTCTATGGAGGACCATTGCAGCCTGGAAAGTCCCAAGGTGGTCAACGAGATCAATCATCCTATCATAACTTTCAAACTACGAAGCCTTAAAGTGTTGAGGAAGTGGCTTTCGCATGATTCCGAGGTCAAAAAGTAGGTCATTGTTGAACCCATCATAGGGTGTTGAAGAAGTATTGCAGATTGCATCAATCCGCTGATCAATTTTCCAAAGTTACCACTCGAGCATCGGGTTTCAAGTAAGCTTCAGAATGTTGGAGAGATCATCGTCCAAGGGTTGAACTATGCCCTGATCGGGGAGTTGGAGATCATTGCCTCCTAGGCTCTAGAGTTTTGGGATTACTCTGGCAGGTCTGCCTCTTCTCCAGACTCTACGAAGGGGCCTACAGTTGCTCTAGCAGTGATGAGGAAGGTGCAGGAGCAGCTTGATCAAGCTACGATGCTGTCTGTGGGGGTATGGGGGTGGACTTGATTGCCTGGACGGTGGCCGTCAGGGCCTGAAACTGCTCAAAGAGTAGGTTAAGCTGATATGCCATAAATAGCATCGGTTAAGAAGGCGGGGAGCATCTGCTACCAGCAGCTCCCTCCAATTATTAACTTGGCTCCCCCCATGGCGAGAAACAATGGCATTTATGTGGCAAGATGAAACTCTTCGGAGTTCCATGGTGCTTGTCATTCTCGATCTGTGCTCTTCTAAATAAGGTACAGTCTCTTCCTCTAGTGCCAATCTGTTGGTGAGAGAATTCACTCGATGCTAGGATGCTGGAGTGGACAAGCCAGGTGAGACTCCTAGGGTCGAGAACTATATGAAAGTCCTGACTAAAAATTGCTCCGATGAGGATCCTCCAATACTCAAGTCAGAATTTCGTATAACAAATAGAAGAGTGTGAGAGTTAGAATAGTATCCTACCGCTTTTGGGGGTCCTCTTTTGTCCTCTTATGGACGGAAGGCCAGAGCTCTAGTTGATAAGTTGGTTGGCATGATCCCACTTAATTAGGGTGAAGTTTGCACAAGGTAGTGAGATTATCACTCGAGATTCTTGGGATATGGCAGTTATGATTGCCTTATTAGCTTTGTGACAGCCATCGTCTGGCTGTCATCTAGCGGGTATTTGAGTTTTTATTTGATGTGCTAACCAGATGTCTTCAAGATGTAGATTGGTCGGTGATGACTAAGGGTTGGTGTGCCAATCGGGTGTCATTGAGACATAGATTAGTCAGCGACGATTAGGGGTCGGTTGCCTTATGGCATCATTAAGAGTCGAGTTCTATTTGGCTGATCGGTTGATCGTGGGCTATTGGCTATTATGCACAAGGGTCACTGACCGATAGTCGACATGCCTTATCTACTCAGAGTGTGTTATATTGATTAGATGGCAGTCGGGGTCTAGCTTGGAAAGGATTATGACCGACCATGAGTCGGTAGGGATTCGGCACAATGGGCTTGTCATACTGGTCACCTTGGGCCCTGAGCTTTTGCATATCATCGGCCATATGAAATTTTCCCCAACAACAATTATATCTTATGGTACAATCTTTTATGTAGATTTACTATGCCTTACTCAAATATGAGGTATTCATACACTAAGAATCCGAATATAAATGTGTAGCAAAAATGTTTCACTAAATTATTCACCAGCCACTCTTTGATATCAACTTTGAGCATCTCATCATTATGAAATTGCAATTGCATCTACATAAAACTTGAGGATCTATATCATGTATCAATATATCAGTATCAACAAGAAGTGTTATTGCTGCAACCAATGAAGGCACTAAACATGGGTGCAAGAACAAAAAGAATACTGTTTCCAACTTCACTTTTGGTGAGATCGGGCGCTTGTACTGCGCTTAAGAGCCACAATGTAGTAGGCAAATGTATTGGAGGTGTAGTTTTGGCTACTTCACATCAATATAAAGCTTCCATATGCTAAAGGCATGGCTAACATGTCTCAAGGCCATAAATCCGAGCCAAAAACATAAAGAGTAGACAAGTAACGTGCAGCGCTAAGAAACAGGGTAATCACACGCTAAAGGAGTACAAAGTAACGGAGATAAAAAATAGATGCATCTCTATCATCTTCTTTAATCACAATCCAAAAATTATGCTTTAGATTATTAGAACAAGACTTTAAAATTCTTGATATAATTTAGAACTAAATAAAACTATGGTATAGAAAAATTATAAATAACTTATAGAATATGAAGACATAAAACTGATCAAACCTGAAAGTATGTTGGACACGTATTTCCATCCCTCATGCAAAAAAATCCAAAAAATCAATTCCAAGATAGAACTAAGATCCTCTATTTGCGAGCACGATCGTGGAAGATGTTGATAAAGACTCTCTCAAAAGATTAAAAATATATATATATTGTAATTGAAGAAAAAAAATGTTAGAGAGAAAAAATTAGAAGACTGTGGAATGGTTTGCTTAGGTTCCAAGGAGGCCTTTTTATAGCCAACTAATATGATTGTTTATAACCGTTTGAATTTTTAGTGATCCATTAAAATTTTTAATAAGAAGCCCAATGATTAGAAAATAAAAATGAGATTAAATGCATGTGACCATTGCTAACTAAAAGCTCAACGATCAAAAATTAATATTATTATAATAAAAAAATTAAAATATTTAAAAAATAAAATTTGAATAAAATAAAATTAAAAATATTTGGAGAAGAATTTTAGAAAAAATTTAAGTTTTTTTTTTTTTTTAATTTTCTCCAATAGATGCTATTATGTGAATATAACCAAGCTTCTGGTCTACAAGATAACTTTGCCACGCATCCTAACAACACAGCAGTAGGCCTGAATCTTGTAAGATGATGCTTGGGCCAAATCAAATTGAAATGCCTTTACAAAAGTACTTGGCCATGAACAGGACATGATACTTGCTACTTTTCATAAGTACAAAGAGAGGAAGGCCCAACCATCAAAATGCACAAGACCAATAAGAACAAAACTGTCAATCACCGAGGAAACGAACGGCAAAATCTTACAAAAATGATAGCGCATTTAATCAGAGAAGTTTGAAGAAAACATAGAACTCTCTCAACCAATACAAACCAATAAAAAAAAGTTAATATTGAACGATAGTTCACCGATCTAAAGATGTGTTTGACCTCGAATGACGTTGCTACCACCAAAGATGACAGCGAGGATGATCCTTATATCATTCATTCCATGGAATGATGTCATCGTGAGTCCAACTCTCGTAAAGGCATCTCCAGCACTCCGATGACATCTTGATCTATCCTTGCATCCTCGTCAAACCATTCTAGTAGATGGAAGGTGCAAGAAGCTTTTAGTGCACGCGGATCCTGCTGACATGATAGTTTCTTATGGCATCGAATATTTTTTTCATTCCCTGAAAGCTAGTACGGTAATCATCTCTAACATTCCACAACCCGGACAGCTAATAGTCTAACAATTTGGGCACATCTCTTTCTATAAAAGAAAGAAAGGGTAAATGAGAAAAAAATCTTTTCTTTTTTGATCTCATCCTCTCATGTTTTCCTATCTATCTATTCTCTCTCTCTCCAATTATAACTGACTTACGCATCAGAAAATCTTTTGCCAGTGAATACCCCAATCTTTTTCTTCGATATCAAGGACTTTCTTTATAGGATCCGCGAAGGTTATGCTACTCTTACTGCACCTGACTAATGACGAGCGCAATCTTTTCTTTCCGCATCAAAGCCTCTGGATTCTGAATGCTGCCTTCAAATTCACTAATAAAGCCAACATTGTGGAATGCTATTAGCAAGAAGATCAGCACCTGCATTCTGAGCATGCTAAGAAACAAAAACTTTCATCCATGGGGATGAGTAACATTTGATGCGATAAAACTTGTATACTGTGTGTGTAGAGATAGATGGGAGGAGCTGATATTAGCAGTCAATTGCAGACTCTTATTAGGATTTGATATGGGCGCTTAGTTTCCACTCCAAAATTATCCCAACCAAAATTTAATATTCTTGCTACTTTTTCTCCTATTAGGAAAGAAAGACTTTTTTTTTTTTTTTTTTTTTTTAGCTCTAGTAAGGCAGGTTTTGTTTGTGTACTATATTGCAGGGATATGGGATATCATATTGATACCTGACCCGTATATCATGATTTTGAACCATATTAACACTCAATATGCAAATATATACCAGTTTGGTACATTTGATTTTCTTTTGCAGATCTTTCGCTCGAAGGATATCCATCCAACTCCAGTTTCTCCGGCGAAGAGCCAGATTCTAGCAGTAACAGAAACTATTTACACAGGCACCATCACGCAAACATGGCTATCTAATCATGGGTGACAGACTTTCTCTTAATAATTTTTTCAATTAAAAAAAGTTATTAAGAAAAAGAAAGGTCTAAAACATTCTAATAAATATTTTCTTTTGATTCTCCATTAGTCTTACTTCAAGGACTCATTTGATTCATGGGAATTGGAATGGATAAAGTGTGATTCTTGAGAAATTAGAAAAATCCCTCTTGTTTGTTTAAAATTTTCAAAGAGAAGGAGATTGAAAAAAAAAAAGAAAAACCTTCCTATGGAAATACAATTCCTATATTTTATGGAAAAGAAAATTCTACGAGGGAGATAGGTTTTTGAAATTCCCATTAGATAGAAATATTGGATGAAAATTGGAAGCTCTTTTTCTCTAAAAATACTCTTATAATGCTATCCTTTTTATATTTATTAATATAATATTACATTAATATAATTTATAATATATAAATATTATTTTAATTTTTATAATAATATAATATTATACTAATATAATATTTTTATTTATTTTATATAATATTTATTTTATACTAATACATATATTAGTATTATATTAATATAATATATTGCATGATCTAATGTTATATTATATTTTATTAATATTTATATAAATTTTGAGAGCAAAAAGATATAGTCTTATGTCTAAAGGATGTAATAAGTATTTTATATAGTTTTTTTAGAAAAATTAATGTTCAATTAAAATAACTAAATTATTTTAAAATAAGACATCGATCAATCAAATATACCAAAATTATTTTCTTAGACATCATATTTTTAAAAAATTAATTTTCTAGAAATAACATTTCAGGAAAAAAAATTAATGAATTGAGATTTTTCTAACCCAATCAAAGAGGATCCTATCTTAAGCTAGACTTGAAATTTAGTTTAGTGAGGTGGAGTTGGATTGTGCCATGTTGATTGAGTTTAATAAAATTTAATAAAAATTTTAATATAAAAAATTATTTAGGATCCTTTTTTTTTTATTTTTTTGTTAACTAGGATATTTTTGTTTGATAAGTATTTGTTGAACTTAGGTATTGTTGGTGCAGAAATCCGTCGTCGTCGGAGGTCGCCGGAATCGAGGCCGCTGAGGTCGCCGCCAGGGACCTGCAAAACGAAGTCCCGTCCGGAACCGGTGGGGTGGTGGCTCCGGCAGGACCCTCCGACGGTCAAGTTAGTTTCCGGCCAATAGTAATGGAGCGCTCGGAATGAGTTCCGGAGCTTAGAAAATGTGGAGAGAGCTTTAGAAGGATCGAGAGTTCAGAGAAACTTAGCCTTAGTATGTCGGGAGGGGCCTTTTATAGCGGAGCTTAGTTGATGGTGACGCTGTGCCGTCTGGCAGAGAGTCGTCGGGCCAGCATGGAGTTCGGTACGGAGAGGAAGGCGTCGTCCGGGGATCGTGGGAAGCCATACTGGTGAGTCGTGAGGCCGCATGGAGTCCGGTACGGAGAGGACGGCGTCGTTCGGTGGATCGTGGGAGCCATACTGGCACGTCGTGGGCCCGCATGGAGTCCGGTGCGGAGAGGACGGCGTCGTCCGTGGATCGTGGGAGCCATACTGGCGAAGTCGTGGGCCGCATGGAGTCGGTACGGAGAGGACAGGCGTCGTCCGGTGGATCGTGGGAGCCATAACTGGCGAGTCGTGGGCCGCCATGAGTCTGATACGGAGAGAAAGGCGCCGTCCGATCTTTGCTGCAGGCGAACAGTTCGTCCGGAGGAGTCTATCTCTCTCCCTTTTTTTTT
>QRFJ01000351.1:268721-286436 GCA_006176705.1 Cocos nucifera | reverse complement strand
TAGCATAAATCCTGAACACCCATAGGACTGATCGAACCAAATTACAAGGATTGGCTTCAAAACTTCAAAATTATTTTGGATTCTAAGAAGTTAACTCATGTATTGGACCAGGACCCTCCCACCTTACCAGCTCATCCATCCATCGAATAGAAAGCATCTTTTGATAAGTGGACTAACGAAGTTAATAGCGCCAGATACTACATGTTGGGCTCGATGTCTGATGAGCTTCAGTGCCAACATAAAGATATCAGAACTGCTCGCCAAATGTTGGCTCACCTACAGGAGATGTTTGGTGAACAGAGTCGCGCAGCCAAGTATCAAGTCACTAAATGATTGTTCAAAGCTAAGATGCACGATGGGCAGTCAGTCCAAGATTATTGTTTGATGATGATCAAGGACTTGGAAGAGCTTGAGATGCTCGAAATGAGGTTGGACTTGGATCTGCAGAATGATATAATTCTGCAATCCTTGACTGAAGCGTATGGGCAGTTCACCATGAACTACCATATGCATAAACACCAAAACTCCCTGGCCGAACTTATGGACATGCTGGTCACCGCTGAGCTTTCCATGAAAGGTTCTAAAGGCTCAGTGCTTGCTATGGAATGGACTTCTTTCAAGAGAAAGTCTTTTAAAAAGAAGAAGAAGTCTGCGAAAAAGCAAAAGATGGAAGGAGGAAAGAAGAAAAAGTAGAGCCGAAGAAGGCCGCTGACAAAGAAAAATATTTTTGTTGCAATAATAACGGCCACTAAAAGTGGAACTGCCCTACATACCTAGCCATCCTAAAGAATAAGAAGGAGGTTGGTCCTTACGGTTTCTTCTGCATCCAGTTGGGTGCTTGACTCTGGTTCTAGTGCTCACTTGTGCACTTCTATGCAGGGTCTTGAGGATAGCAGGAGGTTGAGAGATGGTGAGATGATCGTACGCATTAAAAATGGAGCAAGGGTTGCTACCGTGGCCGTGGGAACATACCCTCTTCGACTACCATCTGATTTAGACTTAGTATTAAAAGACTGTTATTATGTGCCTACAGCAAGCAGGAATTTGATTTCTATTTTTTGCCTTGCATTAGAAGGCTATGTAATTAGTTTTCTTAAGGACCATTGTAACATTCTTTATGAAAGAAATAAAATTGCAAATGGTTTTCTTATTAGCAGTCTTTATCAGTTACATGTTGATGTATCCATTTTTAACTTTGAGCAAAATGTGAATGCCATAAAATCAAAATGTCCTAGGGATAGTCCTAATGATAGGTATCTATGGCACCTAAGATTAGGTCATATAGCAGAAGATAGGGTTAACAAATTGGAGAAAACTGGGCTATTGAGTCCATTGACTTTGAGTCATATCCAATTTGTGAATCCTATCTTCATGGCAAAATGACTAAGCTCCCTTTTGTAGGACATGGGGAAAAGACCATGGATCTTCTTATCCTAGTACATACAGATGTGTGCGACCCATTTGATGTGCCAGCTAGAGGCAATTTTGTCTACTTCATAACCTTTACCGATGATTTATCAAGGTATGGGTATGTGTATCTTATGAGACATAAGTTTGAAGCTTTTGAAAAGTTCAAAGAATTCAAACATGAAGTAGAAAAACAAATTTGAAAATCTATTAAGGTTCTTTGATCAGATCGAGGAGGTGAATACTTTAGTCAATAATTCCTAGATAATCTCAAAGAAAATGGCATAGTCTCTCAATGGACTACACCAGGAACATCTCAACTCAATGGGGTTTCAGAACGTAGGAATAGGACCCTATTAGATATGGTCCGATCCATGATGAGCTTCACAGACATTCCTGATTTTCTTTGGGGATACTGTTTGTTAACTGCAATATACTTACTGAATAGGGTTCCTTCTAAAATCATTCCTACCACACCGTATGAGATATGGCATGGTAAGAAACCAAGTCTGAGTCATCTCAGAATTTGGGGTTATCCGGCTCATGTCAAAAAATAATAAGCGGACAAGTTAGACTTTAGGTCCTTTAGAGCTCGATTCATAAGATATCCTAAAGAGTCATTAGGATATTATTTCTATATTTCAAAAGATCACAATGTGATTGTGAGTCGACATGCCATCTTTCTTGAAAAATAATATATTTAAGATAGCGGCACTGGAAAGCAGATCAAGCTCGATGAGAAAGTCTCACAAGAGCAACGAGCTAAGGACCAAATGGAACCAAATCAGGCTAAGCCAATCCATACACTACCTCCTCCACCTCGTAGATCAGAAAGGGTTTTCCATCCTTCTGAAAGGTACTTAGGTACTATTTCAGAAGATGTAGAGAAAATGTTCCTCATAGGTAATGGGGTTCATGGTGATGATTCCAAAATCTATAATGAGGCGATATCAGATATCGACTCAAAGAAATTGTTAGAGGCAATGAAGTCAGAAATTGACTCGATGCACTCAAACCAAGTCTGGACCTTGGTAGATCCACCAGAAGGTATAGTACCTATTGGATGTAAATGGATCTTCAAGAGAGAAATTGGTGCAGATGGGAATGTGGAGACATTCAAGGCTAGATTAGTGGCAAAAGGTTATAGTCAATGCGAAGGCATTGACTATCAGGATACCTTTTTGCCAGTAGCTATGCTAAAATCCATCCGCACAATGCTTGCTCTTGCATCCTATTTTGATTATGAAATATGGCAAATGGATGTGAAAACAACGTTCTTAAATGGATATCTTGAGGAAGATATCCATATGGAACAGCTACTAGGTTTCATATCCAATGATGATGATCACAAGGTATGCAAGCTGCAAAGTTCCATATATGGACTTAAGCAAGCATCTCGGAGCTGGAACACTCATTTTAATGATGTGATCAAAATGTTTGGTTTCATCAAAAATGAGGAGCCATGTGTCCTCAAAAAGGTCAGTGGGAGCATTGTTGTCTTCCTCGTATTGTACGTGGATGACATCTTGCTTATTGAAAATGATATTTCCATGTTGACTATAGTTAAAATGTGGTTATCTAAAGAATTCTTCATGAAAGACCTAGGAGAAGCATCCTTTATTCTAGAAATTAAGTGTTAGATATATGTGCCCTAAAAGCCAGAATTGGCTAACACTTGTAATACACTTCTATGGGCAAAATTATAATTTTGACTAATACCAATAAAATGCATTATTTTTTATCATATATGTGTATTTAGTGTCTGTGATACATCCTTTGAGTTAATGGTAATGATAATTCATATTTTTAAGAGTTGAAAATTTAAGACATGAATAATCATTATTAACTCATAAAATGCTCCCGACCATAGGATCATCACGAGGATGGTGATTGATCCAGAAGGTTGGTGTACAATCGCTTCTGTTCAGTAGATGAGTCTTGAGTCTATGGTGTGGAGACATCGAAGTGAGAGTACAGGTACTCATTAGATAACGAGGGCACTGAGTGTGACCATCTCAAGTAGTCACTAGGGAGTCTACCTTCTCGTCAATGACCGACTCGATGCTACAGTAGTGTGTCTGGTTCTTTGATCTGAGATGCATCAGTAGTTCACCTTTAAGGTGTTATAGTTTGACTACACCATTACTCGGTCTCTTAGCCATTCGGAATCCTGAGGAATATGTTGGCTATAGCATGTTCATTGTAGGAACTGGATAGCATTAAGATGGAATCTATCTACCTTGGTGGTAGAGGAGCAGCCCTATGATGATCATGAGAATCAAGTCCAAAAGTCCATGGCCATGGTAGGGTGAAATAATAGAAAGAGTTTCTATTTAGGTTTTCACATTGGACTTGAATCGAATGATTACATCATATGACAGAGACTAGAGTTTGACGAGTTCACCTTAACCCTAATCTGATCGAGGCTCAAGATAAGAAGAACTTAATCACAACAGGTAGCTGCCACCAAGAGGTTCGCATTCAGCTCTGATGGGTTGCCACCATATTACTTGCTAGGTGTTACTGGTGGATTTTATTTCTTTCCTCTCTTGGGGTGGGTTGGATGCAGACATTTTTCTATAGAGAGTCAAAGTTTCTAGTTAGATATTGTAATTAAGACTTAACCAATTTATTTAGAAATTTTTTTTTTAAATAAATTAGCTCCCACTATTTTCTCGGATCCCTACACTTCCTCTGTAGAGATGCAAAAATCTTCATGATTACTGATTTCTAGTGGGTGGTGCGGTCCCACCAACTTACTCATCACCTCACCTAATAGTTATTGGTGATGGATTAGCCAATGGGTGAACAACTCTTGTTCAATGATTCTCTAATCATGGTTCATCCAAACTTGGTCTCTAATTCATGAATCTCACCATGTCTGGAATATTGATTCACTCCTTAGTTAAGTCAAACCCATCATTTTCACAGATTGGATTTCTAATTGAGTCTCTCACCGTATCCAGAATATTGAGCCCAATTCATCCTTCAGCCCATAGCATCCGATGCCTAATAGACATGGTTGCATCTTCTCGGTGCAACTGAGCCACTGTAACCAACCGAGAACAATCAACCCCGGGAAGGGCCCGCACATCTACAATGGTGGAAGACCTTAGACTTAATCTTTTCTTAGAGAGATTAGATTTAGGTCTTATTAAATAAGACTTGACATAGTCATAACCATTACGACTAACCTAGTGGCATGGGTTAGCTCAGATTATTGACCACCTCAGATCAGAACTGAGTCAACAAACAAGACTAGATAAGTGAGACCGGTGGAAGGAATATGCCATTAACTCGATAAGAATGCATTCGAGTCGAGTAGCTCCTAATTAAAAGCTAGTCGATCATATCTACCAAACTTACCTTAGACACCAAATTATTGAGACAGAACCAATCGGGTTAGCCTACAATTTAGACACTAACCATTAAGCCTAATTAGGTCATAGCTTGATCGATCACTGACGTGACTCGATCTTGACCCAGACTTAATCCTATTGGTTGGTCAATTTAAGGATTGTTTATCATATCTAACCAACTCTTGATTCGGTTTAATCAATCGCTAGACCAAATTGAGCTACCTGATAAGTGGTAAAAATATACTAATAAATATATTAAATTATAAAATAAATTAATTTATTTTATTAGAAATTGGTACTTTTATTAATTTTATGTAGGAAAGAAGGCCACCAATATAAAGATCTTATTTTTTTGGTTCTGATGAAAAAAATTTTAGACAAAACAGACTTCAAACGAGTCCAGAATTCGAATTTCAAAAAAAAAAAAAAAAACCACCGATGCAACGCTAACGTCAGGATGACGTCAGCATTTTTCGCGGCGCACGATGAACCATCTGAATGATATTTTGGAAATTTCATAGAAAGAGGTGCGCTCTGATTAGCTGAAGAACGTGGCGGTCCATGCAACACCGGGCTCGCGCACGGTCCATGGAGGGCAATTTGGGAATTCTGGCTGATCCAATGGGCGATTTTCACTGAAGCTTGATCGAACGAACGAGAAGAAGCTGCTGATGGATGGCATCCGCAGCTCCCGATCGAGATCCAATGGCTGAGATTCATCCAAACGTTAAACTATAGATCTGAAGCCTTCTTTCAACATGATCGGACGGCCCAGATTCGATCTAATAGTTGATCCAATGGTTGATCCAATGGCTGATATTAAATCCGACTTGATCTGGATTATTTTAAGAGATTTTTGAGTGGTTTTTGGATCATTTGATCACCATCCAGTGGTCAGAATTACCCAGATCCTAATTTGAGTTAGTTTGGGAGTCTTAAACCTATTTTTTGATGGATTTTGAGGGAAATCAAATTCTTTATCTATAAAAACCTATGGTTGTCGTGAAAAAAAAAAAGAGGAATTAGAGAGAAACAAAGATAGAGATGGGGAGAAAGAGAGAGAGGGAGAAAGAGAGAGAGAAAGAAAGAGGAGAGAGATAAAAAAAAGTGATTTGTGAGAAAATCAAGAAGGGTTTTTGATTTTTCTTCGACGATCAAGACATCGATCAAGGAGCCTCTTCTTCTTCGCCAAGTTCTCCACATCAAGAGCAGCAGACAATCAATTTCAGCAATCAAACAGTCTAATTTCTCTATGCTTTTTATTTTATTTGCTATTTTTGAACTTGTTATTATGAACTAAATTTTATTTTACTAAGGCTAAGGTGTAGCCACTCTTTTGATGCAATATTCAGTATGATTTATTTTTAAATTTTATTCATGAGGAGTATATAAATCTGATCTTAATGCTTTTAGATTACTGGCCATCTTCTAATTGATCTGATGAACATAGATGTTACGGACCAAGTACATCTATGTTAATGCTTCTTGATTATATACCTTGTATTATGAATCAAATTAGAATTCATATGCATGCGGAAATTTTAGTGCGCTTTGGACGCAGCGTATTTTAATTAGAGGGTTTCACAAAACCTAATGCATTAATATTTATTTAAATTACACCTGGACCAAAGGATAATTAATAAATATTAATAGTTTTGCTATGCCTGGACCAAAGGGTAGTGAATAAATTAGGAGACTCCACCGTCACATGAAATAAAATTAATCTAAAAATCTGAATATTGTATTGACTGAGTTGGTGAACCGATTGCCTTAGTAATCCATTGCTCTTGAAGTTTAAAACCCTAATAATTTACACTCTCTCTATTTAATTAAAAACTTTTAATTATTTTTTTTTATTTTCTTTAATTTCTTATTCTCATAAATCGATCTTCTAAATAAAGCATAGGAAAGAGCTTTTCAGTACTTATTTTTCCAATCCTCTAGGGATGATACTCTACTCATTCACTTTATTACTTGATCGACTGGTGCACTTGCCATAGCTATAAATTAGCACGCATCAAGTTTTTGGCACCGTTGCCGGGGATTGTGTCTAAAATAATATTAAAATTTTGATCCTAGCTTTACTTTAGAAATTTATTTTTAATTTTTATTATTAAAAAAAAAAAATTTAGTGCATGACACGTACTGGACATAGTAACTTACTACCTTTAGATCCAGAAATTGAAAGGAACCATTAGAAGACTACAACAAGAGAGAAACATGGCAGCTGAAGATCCTAACGACATCAATCTAGGAGTGGATATGGCGACTGAAGGACAGCATGAAGCTATTCGACCAGTACATCATCCATTAAATGATTACATCACACCATCTATAGCCGATGCAGCTTCGAGCATCAGGAGACCGCCTGTACGAGCAAACAACTTCGAAATAAAAGCCGACGATGATCCAGATGATTCAATCAACTGTCCAATTCAGTGGACACATGCATGATGATCCGAATGCCCATATTTCTAATTTTCTTGAACTTTGTGATACTTTTAAAATTAATGGGGTGTCGGATGATGCTATTAGATTAAGGTTATTTCCTTTCTCTTTATGGGATAAAGCTAAAAATTGGCTTCATTCTCTTCCTGCAGGTTCTATCACAACTTGGGATGTTCCTAGCCCAAAAATTCTTAGCCAAGTACTTTCCACCTTCCAAAACTGCTAAGATGCGCAACGATATCACTTCTTTTATGCAGATGGACATGGAGACACTATATGAGGCTTGGGAGCATTTCAAGGAACTGCTGAGGAGATGTCCACATCATCAACTATCCGTATGGCTTCAGGTACAAACTTTCTATAATGGTTTATCTCCTACTAATCGATTCTATGATTGATGCAGCAGCAGGAGGAACCATTAATCAAAAAATGGAGGAAGAAGCCTTTCGATCTGATCGATGAGATGGCATCAAATAGCTATCAATGGCAGACAGAGCGCATGATGCCAAAAAGACTAGCAGCTGTGCAGGGAGTAGATTGCGTGCCAACCTTACTAGCTGAAATTGCAGCCCTTAGAGCCGAAGTCAACAACTTAAAGGGAACAGCTATGCATGTTCAGAGCATTACTTGTGACCTATGTGGAGGAGGACACGATACGAGCAATTGCCAGACAGGTAATCCTTTTGCTAAAACAACTGATACAGCTAATTATATTGGTAATTTTTTCAGGCCGCAACAAAACAATCCCTACTCCAACACATACAATCAAGGGTGGAGGCAGCACCCAAATTTCTCATGGAGCAATCAAAATGCAGCACAACAGCCACCCCCGGGATTCCAAGTACCTGAAAAGAAGTCCAACATGGAAGAGCTGATGGTCAAATTTATGCAAAACCAAGAAGCAACTATAAAAAATTTGGAAGCCAAACTTAGGCAGGACCAAACAGCAGCAATTCGAAACTTGGAGATGCAAATAGGTCAAATGGCTAAGATAATCTCCGAGAGACCTCAAGGATCCTTGCCAAGCAATACGGAGACAAATCCAAGGGAGCAAGTCAATGCTATCACCCTAAGAAGTGGTACAAAGCTGGAGGAGCCACATCAGAAGAAATGAGACTGAAGAGCCAACTACAAATAAGGAACCATCAACTCAAATTCGTCAGTCACCAAAACAACCAGCAGATGGATGGTCTCCAGGTATACGATTTGCTGATCCAAATGTGAAGCCCTACGTGCCGCCACTACCATTCCCAGAGAGACAAATACAGCATCCAGATAAGGAAATTTTCTAACTTTTTCAAAATTTTAAAGAATTTACATATTAATATTCCTTTTGTAGATGCTATTACTCAAATGCCCAGGTATGCCAAGTTTCTCAAAGAAATCTTAACAAATAAGAAAAAGCTGAAGGAGCATGAGAGAATAAATTTGAATGAAGAATGCTCAGCAATACTTCAAAATAAATTACCACAGAAGCTAAAAGATCCAGGGAGTTTTACTATCCCCTGCATTATTGGTGATTGTAGTTTTGATAAAGTTTTATGTGATTTAGGAGCAAGCATTAATCTCATGCCTTTTTCTATTTTCAGGAAGCTGGGTCTAGGAGAACCAAAGCCTACCACTATTACTCTTCAATTAGCCGACAGATCCATTAAATATCCAAGAGGTATAGTGGAGGATGTCTTGGTAAAGGTAAACAAGTTTATTTTTCCCTGTTGATTTTATTGTTCTTGATATGGAAGAAGATTATGATGTACCCCTTATTTTAGGGAGACCCTTTTTAGCTACTGGAGGAGCTTTAATAGATGTTCAACAAGGAAAATTAATTCTTAGAGTCCAAGATGAACAAGTTACTTTTAATGTTTTCAAAGATACTAAACATATTGATGATAATCAAACTTATTTTCTAATTGACATTATTGACAATCCATTATATGAGAATTCTGTAGAAAATAGGTTTGAGACTATAAAAGTGAGCAATGTCAAATTGAAAGAGGACTCGATCAAACATGAAAGTATTCCAATTGAAGTGGCACCAGATTGATCCACTTTAGAACTCAAAGAAAGTCAAGCTGAAGACTATAAATCAGAACTACTAGATAGGTTGTTTCTTTTCTTTTTAGTTTTGATCATTTTTTTTTCTTTTATTTTTTAGTAATTTGTTGTTGCTCTTTTACTGCTCTGGTGTGTATTTTCAATTTTGCAGAAAAATCAATGAGAACTCAAGCAAAATTTCAAAGCTCCAAAGAACCAGACTGAACAAAATCAGGTGTATTCCTTCCTATCCTTTATTACATCCTTTATTTTTCTTTCTCTTTTAAGACAATGTAGAATAATTATATATAAAAAAAAAAACCCATGTGTCAAGAAGAAAATCTTGAGCAAGATAAACTGGATAAGTGATAAAAGATAGAATTATTTGCTAATGAATGTAATGAGTTAAAGAAGTAGATTAGTTGGTCAACTTTTAGCAAGCCTACTTAGGTCATTAAAAGATTATTAGCACTTTTTATTGCACATGCACACTAACAAGGCAAAGTAGGTATTGATTATAAGGCCAACTGAGGATTCAATTATCACTAAAAATTGGTAATTAATATACATTCTAATCAAAGAAACTTGAATTTAAGGAAAGAGCTACCTGCCTATAAATAAAGTGCAAAAGATAGAGTATATGTGGATTGCCCAAAGCCTAGTAACTGGGTCTCTGCACCTAGGTCAAGTGTGAAAATTCACGTAAAATGGTGAAGGAAAGGCCAGGATGCTCAGCACAGTAAAAAAAAAAAAAAAAAAAAAAAAAGAAAAGGCAGTGTGAAAGCTACCTTAATTCATGAGTATAAAATTGAGAATGTATAGAAAATTGACCAAAATAGGTGATAAGAGAGGATACTTTTGTTCTTTTAATTTAATACTGAAATGCTAAAGTTAGTCATCACGAACACAAGTGCTATAGATCTTTGATGTACTCTAAGAAAGTTTTTAATTGTATTGACTGAAAAATTTGCTTCTGAAGCTCAATGCTTAGTTAGCAGTATTTTCTAAACTTTTTGACCTTTAATCCTAGATTTTATCTTTGTGATGGATAATCTTATTGAAATATGGTATTAAATAAAACATTGCTAAGGGACTAGCAATGACTAAGTTGGGGGGTGTGATAAGTGGTAAAAATATACTAATAAAAGTATTAAATTATAAAATAAATTAATCTATTTTATTAGAAATTGATACTTTTATTAATCTTATGTAGGAAAGAAGGCCACCAATGTGAAGATCTTATTTTTTTGGTTCAGATGAAAAAAATTTCAGGCAAAACGGACTTCAAACGAGCCCAGAATTAGAATTTCAAAAAAAAAAAAAAAACCATCGACGCAACGCTGACGTCAGGATGACGTCAGCATTTTTCGCGGCGCACGGATGGACCATCTGAAGGGTATTTTGGGAATTTCACAGCAAGAGGCATGCTCTGATTGGCTGAAGAATGCGGCGGTCCATGCAACACCGGGCTCGCGCACGGTCCACGGAGGGCAATTTGGGAATTCTGGCTGATCCAACGGGCGGTTTTCACTGAAGCTTGATCGGACGGACGAAATGAAGGCGCTGATGGATGGCATCCGTAGCTCCCGATCGAGATCCAACGGCTGAGATTCATCCCGACGTTAAACTAATAGATCAGAAGGCTTCTTTCAATGCGATCGGATGGCCCAGATTTGATCCAATGGTTGATCCAACGGCTGATATTAAATCCGACTTGATCTGGGTTATTTTAAGGGATTTTTGAGTGATTTTTGGACCGTTTGATCAACATCTAACGGCCAGAATTACCCAGATCTTAATTTGAGTTGTTTTGGGAGTCTTAAACCTAGTTTTTGATGGATTTTGGGGGAAATCAAACTCTTTATCTATAAAAACCTATGGTTGTCGTGAAAAAAAAGAGGAATTAGAGAGAGACAAAGAGAGAGATGGGGAGAAAGAGAGAGAGGGAGAAAGAGAGAGAGAAAGAGAGAGGAGAGAGATAAAAAAAAGTGATTTGTGAGAAAATCAAAAAGGGTTTTTGATTTTTCTTCGACGATCAAGACATCGATCAAGGAGCCTCTTCTTCTTCGCCAAGTTCTCCACATCAAGAGCAGCAGACAATCAATTTCAGCAATCAAACAGTCTAATTTCTCTATGCTTTTTATTTTATTTGCTATTTTTGAACTTGTTATTATGAACTAAATTTTATTTTACTAAGGCTAAGGTGTAGCCACTCTTTTGATGCAATATTCAGTATGATTTATTTTTAAATTTTATTCATGAGGAGTATATAAATCTGATCTTAATGCTTTTAGATTACTGGCCATCTTCTAATTGATCTGATGAACATAGATGTTACGGACCAAGTACATCTATGTTAATGCTTCTTGATTATATACCTTGTATTATGAATCAAATTAGAATTCATATGCATGCGGAAATTTTAGTGCGCTTTGGACGCAGCGTATTTTAATTAGAGGGATTTCACAAAACCTAATGCATTAATATTTATTTAAATTACACCTGGACCAAAGGATAATTAATAAATATTAATAGTTTTGCTATGCCTGGACCAAAGGATAGTGAATAAATTAGGAGACTCCACCGTCACATGAAATAAAATTAATCTAAAAATCTGAATATTGTATTGACTGAGTTGGTGAACCGATTGCCTTAGTAATCCATTACTCTTGAGTTTAAAACCCTAATAATTTACACTCTCTCTATTTAACTAAAAACTTTTAATTATTTTTTTTATTTTCTTTAATTTCTTATTCTCATAAATTGATCTTCTAAACAAAGCATAGGAAAGAGCTTTTCAGTACTTATTTTCCAATCCTCTAGGGACGATACTCTACTCATTCACTTTATTACTTGATCGACTGGTGCACTTGCCATAGCTATAAATTAGAACGCATCACTACCCAAGCCCAAACCCAGATTTATGAATATGTCTTAGATCTGAAATTCTCAATTTTAGACCTAATTGATATTTCATAAACTTAACTTTTAATTAAATTAGGGTTCTTAAATAAAATATGTAAATAAGATCCTAGGATTTCAGGATCTAGGGTTTTACAGAAAGTAAGTTTTCAATCTCTGATTAAGAATGAATAAGCAGCACCCCTACACATCATAGGAACACCATATCGAATGGGAGGAGAAGGTCTTTAAGCCCTACTTTGTTCTTATGACTGGACGGCCAAGGGGAATGCCTTAATCAGAAAAACAACTAATCTACAAAAACTAATTAGATCTAAGCATATATCTCATATAAAAAAATAGATCTAATTAAAATATGTTTTGTATATATCACATATATCATGCATGCATGTTTTTCAGATCTAAATTATCTCATAATCATCTAAAAAATTAAATTTAAATTTAATCTTATCAAATAAAATTTAATCTAGACCTATTTGCAGAACTATTCTACAACTTATCTAAACATGCAACTATCATATCTCATATGAATAAATTAAATTTAATTTATTTTCTATTTTTAGATCTGATTATAATATTTATAATATCAAAAAATAAAAAATAAATAGATCTAAAAATTATATTTAATCAAATAAAAAATATGATTATACTAGACTACACAGAATAATTCTATACCTAGTCTAATTATGTATCTCATACATATTAGATCTAGATTAATTAATTTTAATTTTCTATTTTTTTTATTTTTGATCTAATCAAATCGTATATGATATCTAAAATCACTAATTAATCAAATTAAATTAGATCTAAAGAAATTTTATAAGAACCTGGCTCTGATACCAGTTGAAGGGGAATCCTGATTTCCTGGGTCAGGTTTGTTCAGATCTGATTGGATCGAGAGGCATATTTCAAAAATTACCTCTTAGATCTTAATTAGATTTGACACTTTTGAGATCTAATTTATGATCTAATAATTAAGAAAATAAAATTAGATTAATTCAGAATTAATTTTACCTTAATTCTAGGTAATCTGATTACCCGTTGATGATCCTATCGAAGCCTTGACGTTCTCGATCTAGCCACGCAAGCGCTTGGTCTCTACCAGTATCTACTCAGGCTGGATCTGGAGATCTTCTTCTTCTCTTTCTTTTCTCCAAAAATTAGATCTGGATCTAATTTGAAGAATCTTCAAAACTTCTTCTGAAGATCACCCATCGTCTCTGCAGCAATGTTGCCTTCTTTCTTTTTCGTCAGCCTTTCCTTGCCTGACTCGCACTAATCTAAAGGCCCAACTTTCTTGGGCATGGAGAGGAGGGAGAGGGCTGGATGGTGGCATGAAGAAGGGAGAGGGGCAGCCTTGGGGTGTGGCTTGGAAGAGGAGTTCTCAAAAGTGGGCATAGATAGGGTCTTTTTATAGACTCTGCGCCATGCAGTGCTGCATCACCTCGGCCAATCATGTTGCTTCGTGCAATCAGATCTAAATCTGATTTATGGGATGACATTGCCTAATCCAATTAGATGAGAGACCTATAGGTTCATTCTTGGATGGCATCTAAGACTGGTCAAAGTAGATACCCAAGGGCCACCTAAGTAGAAACCAAGAAGCAACCTGAAGCCCCATCCGTATGGGACTCCAGCATCCCTATCCATGGGCGCACGCCATCCTAGGCATACACCCCCTTCTTTCTAATTTTTAGAGAGGGGACAAGCCCCTATCTGCTCTCCAATAAGTGCATGACACATGGACAGATGTCCAAGGATCAAAGGTCAATGTTTGACCAAGTCAAAGTACAAGAATTAGCAGGTGATGGAAAATGGCAGGTGTTGTCTCAAATTTATCTCATAAATTAAGACAATCCTTTTCTGACTTGGACAAGCTCCAGTCAGATAAGTAAAGGTACCTGAGTGAGCACAAACTCATTTGGCTCAGTCGAGACAACTTTTATGATAGAAAAAGAAGAACATTAGGCTCAATCGTGTGCTAGCACGATTTTCTTGAACCTAATTGAATCTTATTCAAATCAATTGAACTGGATTAGTCCAATTGATGATATCTAGATCCTAAACCCTTATTTGTGTGATCCAGTTAGGATTCAGTTCTGTATGGTAATGGGATATGTCATGATCTCCATCATCGACATCATCGAAACTTCTTTCGATGGATCAGAACTCTTCTGATTCAGACAACTTAGAATGATCGATCATCTAAATCATTCTAATTGCTCCCAAAATCCACCAAGTGACACCTAGCAGCATATGGTGGCAATCCATCAAAACTAAAAATGAACCTCTCGATGCAGCTACTTGTGTGATTAAGTTCTTCTATCTTGAGCCCCGATCAGATTAGGGTTAAGGTGAACTCGTCAAACCCTAATTTCTATCATATGATTTAATCATTCGATTCAAGTCCGATGTGAAAACCTTAATAGAAACTCTTTCTATTATTTCACTCTCTGCCATGGCCATGGGCTTATGGACTTGATTCTCATGATCATCATAGGGCTGCTCCTCATCCACCGAGGTAGATAGATTCCATCTTGGTGCAATCCAATTCCTACAATGAACATGCTATAGCCAACATACACCTCAGGATTTCGAATGGCTAGGAGACTGAGTCATGGTGTAGTCAAACTATAACACCCTCAAGGTGAACTATCGATGCACCTCAGGTCAAAGAACCAGACACACCACTGCAGCATCGAGTCAGTCATCGATGAGAAGGTAGACTTCCTTATGACTACTCGAGGTGGTCATGCTCAGTGCCCTTATTCTCTAACGAGTACCTGTACTCTTGCTCTAGTATCTCTACACCGTAGACTTAAGACTCATCTACAAGAAAGAAGCGATTGTACACTAACCTTTCGGATCAATCACCATCCTCATGATGATCCTACGGTCAGGAGCATTTTATGAGTTAATAATGAAAATTCTTATCTTAAATTTTAAACTCTTGAAAATAAGAATTATCACTACCATTAACTCAGAGGATATATCATAGACACTAAATACACTTATGTGATAGAAAATAACCCATTTTATTATTTATAGCCAAAATTATAATTTTGCCCCTAGAAGTGTATTACAAGTGTTAGCCAATTTTGGCTTCTAGGGCACACATATCTAACAGAAAGTTGGGCCTTCAGATTAGTGCGAGTCAGGCAAGCAAAGGCTGACGAAAAAGGAAGAAGGCAGCACTACTGCAGAGACGATGGGTGATCTTCAGAAGAAGTTTTGAAGATTCTCCAAATCAAATTCAGATATGATTTTTGAAGAAAAAAAAAGAGAAAGAGAAGATCTCTAGATCCAGCCCAAGTGGATACCGGTAGAGGCTAGGCGCTTGCATGGCTAGATCAAGAACCTTAGGGCTTCGGTAGGTCATCAACGGGTAATCAGATTACTCAGAATCAAGAAAATATTAATTCAAAATTAATTAAGTTTTATTTTTTTATTCATCAGATCATAAAATTAGATCTGAAAAGTGTCAGATCTGATTAGGATCTAAGAGGTGATTTTTGAAATATGCCTCTCGATCCAATCAGATCTGAATGAACCTAACCTCGGAAAATCAGGATTTCCCTTCACCGAATGGCTAAGAGATCGAGTCATGGTATAGTCAAAGTATAACATCCTCAAGATGAACTGCCGATGCACCTCAGGTCAAAGAACCAGATACACCACTGTAGCTTTGAGTCAGTCATCGATGAGAAGGTAGACTTCCTTATGACTACTCGAGATGGTTATGCTCAATGCCCTCGTTCTCTAATGACTACCTATACTCTCGCTTCGGTGTCTCAACACCGTAGACTTAAGACTCATCTACTATGAAGAAGTGATTGTACACTAATCTTTCAGATCAATCACCATCCTCATGATGATCCTACGGTCAGGAGCATTTTATGAGTTAATAATGAAAATTCTTGTCTTAAATTTTCAACTCTTGAAAATAAAATTATCATTACCATTAACTCAAGAGATGTATCACAGACACTAAATATACATATGTGATAGAAAATAACCTATTTTATTATTTATAGTCAAAATTATAATTTTTCCCCTAGAAGTGCATTACAAGTGTCAGCCAATTCTGACTTCTAAGGCACACATATCTAATAAACTTTCACTTGACCTAAAGCCAATAAGCTACAAATCTAAGTTCCATCTTCTCAATGTGGGCTTCGATCTTCTGCTGGCCCAACGGCTTTGTAAGTAGATCCACCGTATTGTCTGCAGAGTCAACTCTCTTGACCTCGACGTAACCCTTCTCGAGGTAATCGTGGATGAGGTGGTATCATCGCTCGATGTGCTTTGATTTCTGGTGAAACCTCGGCTCCTTAGCAAGGGCTATGGCGCCATTGTTGTCATAGTATAGAGAAATGGCATTTGATGGCATTACTCTGATCTCTGCAGCAAACTTTTTGTACCAGAATGCCTCCTTTGCTGCTTCTGATGCAGCGATGTATTCTGCTTCCATGGTGAAATCTGCTATCACTATCTGCTTAGAACTTTTCCAACTGACAGCTCCACCATTGCACACAATCACACTTCCAGATGTCGACTTTTGATCATCTACATCAAACATAAAGTCCGAGTCTGTGTACCCCTGAACTTAGAGTTCTCCATTACCAAAGATCAACAACATATCCTTAATTCTTCTCAAGTACTTAAGGATATATTTCATAGAAGTTCAGTGTTCTTCACCTGGATTCGATTGATATCTGCTCGTGACACTCACAGCGTGGGCTATATCAGGTCGTGTACATAGCATGGCATACATGAGGCTCTCTATTATTGAAGCATAAGGGATCTTGCTCATGCGTTCTATTTTCTTAGGTGTGCTAGGGCACATCTTCTTGGAAAGATGAATGCCATGCCTGAAGGGTACTAAACCCCTCTTAGAGGTTTCCATGCTAAACCTCTTTAGCACTTTCTCTATGATCATTTTCTATGAAAGTCCTAGCATCCTATTTGGTCTATCTCTATAGACCTTAATTCCTAGAATAAAGGATGCATCTCCTAGGTCTTTCATGAAGAATTCTTTAGATAACAACATTTTAACTATGGTTAACATGGAAATATCATTTCCAATAAGGAGGATGTCATCCATGTATAATACGAGGAAGACAACAGCGCTCCCACTGATCTTTTTGAAGACACATGGCTCCTCCTCATTTTTTATGAAACCAAATAGTTTGATCATATCGTTAAAATGAGTGTTCCAGCTCCAAGATGCTTGCTTAAGTCCATATATGGACCTTTGCAGCTTGCATACCTTGTGATCATCATCATCAAATGTGAAACCTAGCAGTAGTTCTATATAGATATCTTCCTCAAGATATCCATTTAAGAATGCCATTTTCACATCCATTTGCCATATTTCATAATCGAAATAGCCTACAACAGCAAGCAATGTGTGAATGGATTTTAGCATAGCTACTGATGAAAAGGTATCCTAATAGTCAATGCCTTCACGTTGACTATAACCTTTTGCCACTAATCTAGCCTTGAATGTCTCCACGTTCCCATCTGCACCAATCTTTCTCTTGTA
>QRFJ01000351.1:240950-267721 GCA_006176705.1 Cocos nucifera | reverse complement strand
ATCAATTGAACTGGATAAGTCTAATTGATGATATCTAGATCTAAACCCTTTTTGTGCATGATCCAGTTAGATTCAGTTCTGTATGGTAATGGGACATGTCATGATCTCGATCATCGACATTATCGAAACTTCTTTCAATGGATCAGAACTCTTCTGATTCAGACAACTTGGAATGATCGATCATCTAAATCATTCTAATTGCTTCCAAAATCCACCAATGATACCTAGCGGCATATGGTGGCAATCCATCAAAACTAAAAATAAACCTTTCGATGCAGCTACTTGTGTGATTAAGTTCTTCTATCTTGAGCCCTGATCAGATTAGGGTTAAGGTGAATTCGTCAAACCCTAATTTCTATCATATGATTTAATAATTCGATTCAAATTCGATGTGAAAACCTTAATAGAAACTCTTTCTATTATTTCACTCTCTGCCATGGCCATGGGCTTATGGACTTGATTCTCATGATCATCATAAGGTTGCTCCTCATTGACTGAGGTAGATAGATTCCATCTTGGTGCAATCCAATTCCTACAATGAACATGCTATAGCCAACATACACCTCAGGATTTCGAATGGGTGGGAGACTGAGTCATGGTGTAGTCAAACTATAACACCCTCAAGGTGAACTATCGATGCACCTCAGGTCAAAGAACCAGACACACCACTGCAGCATCGAGTCAGTTATCGATGAGAAGGTAGACTTCCTTATGACTACTCGAGGTGGTCATGCTCAGTGCCCTTATTCTCTAACGAGTACCTGTACTCTTGCTCTAGTATCTCTACACCGTAGACTTAAGACTCATCTACAAGAAAGAAGCGATTGTACACTAACCTTTCGGATCAATCACCATCCTCATGATGATCCTACGGTCAGGAGCATTTTATGAGTTAATAATGAAAATTCTTATCTTAAATTTTAAACTCTTGAAAATAAGAATTATCACTACCATTAACTCAGAGGATATATCATAGACACTAAATACACTTATGTGATAGAAAATAACCCATTTTATTATTTATAGCCAAAATTATAATTTTGCCCCTAGAAGTGTATTACAAGTGTTAGCCAATTTTGGCTTCTAGGGCACACATATCTAACAGAAAGTTGGGCCTTCAGATTAGTGCGAGTCAGGCAAGCAAAGGCTGACGAAAAAGGAAGAAGGCAGCACTACTGCAGAGACGATGGGTGATCTTCAGAAGAAGTTTTGAAGATTCTCCAAATCAAATTCAGATATGATTTTTGAAGAAAAAAAAAGAGAAAGAGAAGATCTCTAGATCCAGCCCAAGTGGATACCGGTAGAGGCTAGGCGCTTGCATGGCTAGATCAAGAACCTTAGGGCTTCGGTAGGTCATCAACGGGTAATCAGATTACTCAGAATCAAGAAAATATTAATTCAAAATTAATTAAGTTTTATTTTTTTATTCATCAGATCATAAAATTAGATCTGAAAAGTGTCAGATCTGATTAGGATCTAAGAGGTGATTTTTGAAATATGCCTCTCGATCCAATCAGATCTGAATGAACCTAACCTCGGAAAATCAGGATTTCCCTTCACCGAATGGCTAAGAGATCGAGTCATGGTATAGTCAAAGTATAACATCCTCAAGATGAACTGCCGATGCACCTCAGGTCAAAGAACCAGATACACCACTGTAGCTTTGAGTCAGTCATCGATGAGAAGGTAGACTTCCTTATGACTACTCGAGATGGTTATGCTCAATGCCCTCGTTCTCTAATGACTACCTATACTCTCGCTTCGGTGTCTCAACACCGTAGACTTAAGACTCATCTACTATGAAGAAGTGATTGTACACTAATCTTTCAGATCAATCACCATCCTCATGATGATCCTACGGTCAGGAGCATTTTATGAGTTAATAATGAAAATTCTTGTCTTAAATTTTCAACTCTTGAAAATAAGAATTATCATTACCATTAACTCAAGGGATGTATCACAGACACTAAATATACATATGTGATAGAAAATAATCCTATTTTATTATTTATAGTCAAAATTATAATTTTGCCCCTAGAAGTGTATTACAAGTGTCAGCCAATTCTGGCTTTCTAAGGGCACACATATCTAACAAACTTTCCACTTGACCTAAAGCCAATTGGCTACAAATCTAAGTTCCATCTTCTCAATGGTGGGCTTCGAATCTTCTGCTGGCCCAACGGCTTTGTAAGTAGATCCACCGTATTGTCTGCGGAGTCGACTCTCTTGACCTCGACGTAACCCTTCTCGAGGTAATCGTGGATGAGGTGGTATCATCGCTCGATGTGCTTGGATTTCTGGTGAGACCTCGGCTCCTTAGCAAGGGCTATGGCGCCATTGTTGTCGCATAGTATAGAGGAATGGCATCTGATGGCATTACTCTGATCTCTGCAGCAAACTTCTTAGTACCAGAATGCCTCCTTTGCAGCTTCTGATGCAGCGATATATTCTGCTTCCATGGTGGAATCTGCTATCACTATCTGCTTAGAACTTTTCCAACTGACAGCTCCACCATTGCACACAAACAGACTCCCAGATGTCGACTTTCGATCATCTACATCAAACATAAAGTCCGAGTCTGTATACCCCTGGACTTGGAGTTCTCCATTACCAAAGATCAGTAACAACATATCCTTAGTTCTTCTCAAGTACTTAAGGATACATTTCACAGAAGTCCAGTGTTCTTCACCTGGATTCGATTGATATCTGCTCGTGACACTCACAGCATGGGCTATATCAGGTCGTGTACATAACATGGCATACATGAGGCTCCCTATTGCTGAAGCATAAGGGATCTTGCTCATGCGTTCTATTTCCTCAGGTGTGCTAGGGCACATCTTCTTGGAAAGATGAATGCCATGTCTGAAGGGTACTAAACCCCTCTTAGAGTTTTCCATGCTAAACCTCTTTAGCACTTTCTCTATGTACATTTTCTATGAAAGTCCTAGCATCCTATTTGGTCTATCTCTATAGACCTTAATTCCTAGAATAAAGGATGCATTCTCCTAGGTCTTTCATGGAGAATTCTTTAGATAACCACATTTTAACTATGGTCAACATGGAAATATCATTTCCAATAAGGAGGATGTCATCCATGTACAATACGAGGAAGACAACAGCGCTCCCACTGATCTTTTTGAAGACACATGGCTCCTCCTCATTTTTTATGAAACCAAATAGTTTGATCACATCATTAAAATGAGTGTTCCAGCTCCAAGATGCTTGCTTAAGTCCATATATGGACCTTTGCAGCTTGCATACCTTGTGATCATCATCATCAAATGTGAAACCTAGCAGTAGTTCTATATAGATATCTTCCTCAAGATATCCATTTAAGAATGCCATTTTCACATCCATTTGCCATATTTCATAATCGAAATAGGCTACAACAGCAAGCAATGTGTGAATGGATTTTAGCATAGCTACTGATGAAAAGGTATCCTAATAGTCAATGCCTTCACGTTGACTATAACCTTTTGCCACTAATCTAGCCTTGAATGTCTCCACGTTCCCATCTGCACCAATCTTTCTCTTGTAGATCCATTTACACCCAATAGGTACTATACCTTCTGGTGGATCTGCCAAGGTCCAAACTTGGTTTGAGTGCATCGAGTCAATTTCTGACTTCATTGCCTCTAACCATTTCTTAGAGTTGATATCTAATATCGCCTCGTTATAGGTCTTGGGATCATCACCATGAACCCCATTTCCTACGAGGAACATTTTCTCTACATCCTTTGAAATAGTACCTAAGTACCTCTCATGGGATGGGAAAGCCTTTCCAATCTATGAGGTGGAGGAGGTAGTGAATGGATTGGCTCAACCTGATTTGGTTCCATTTGGTCCTTAGCTCGTTGCTCTTGCGATACTTTCTCTTCGAGCTTGATCTGCTTTCCAATGCCGCCATCTTGAATAAACTATTTTTCAAAAAAAATGGCATGTCGACTCACAATCACATTGTGATCTTCTAGAATGTAGAAATAATATCCTAATGACTCTTTAGGATATCATATAAATTGAGCTCTGAAGGACCTAAAGTCTAACTTATCCACTTATTATCTTTTGATATGAGCCAGACAATCCTAAATTCTGAGATGACTCAAACTTGGTTTCTTACCATGCCATATCTCATACGGTGTGGTAGGAATGGTTTTAGAGGAAACCCTATTCAGTAAGTATATAGCAGTTAACAAACAGTATCCCCAAAAAAAATTTGGAAGGTTTGTGAAGCTCATCATGGATCGGACCATATCTAATAAGGTCCGATTCCTCCATTCTGGAACTCCATTGAGTTGAGGTATTTCAGGAGCAGTCCATTGAGAGACTATGCCACTTTCCTTGAAATAGTCCAAAAATTTCCAACTAAGGTATTCACCTCCTCGATCTGATCAAAGAACCTTAATGGATTTTTCAATTTGCTTTTCTACTTCATGTCTGAATTCTTCAAACTTTTCAAAAGCTTTAGACTTATGTCTCATATGATACACATACCCATACCTAGATAAATCATCAATAAAGGTTATGAAGTAGACTATGTTGCCTCTAGTCGGCACATCAAATGAGCCACAAACATCAGTATGCACTAGGGCAAGAAAATCTGTGGCCCTTTCCCCATGTCCTACAAAAGGGAGTTTAGTCATTTTGCCATGAAGACAAGATTCACAAATTGGATATGACTCGAAAGTCAATGGACTCAATAGCTCAGTTTTCTCTAATTTGTTAATCCTATCTTCTGCCATATGACCTAGTCTTAGGTGCCATAGATATCTATCATTTGGACTATCCCTAGGTCATTTTATGGTATTTACATTTTGCTCAATATTAAAAATAGATACATCAATATGTAACAGATAAAGATCGTTAATAAGGAAACCACTTGCAATTTTATTTCTATCATAAAGAATGTTACAATGGTCCTTAAGAAAACTAATTACATAGCCTTCTAATGCAAAGCAAGAAATAGAAATCAAATTTCTACTTGCTGCAGGCATATAATAACAGTTTTTTAATACTAAGTCTAAACCAGATGGTAGTCGAAGAGGGTATGTTCCCACGGCCACGGCAGCAACTCTTGCTCCATTTTTGACATGCAGGATCATCTCACCATCCCTCAGCCTCCTGCTATCCTCAAGATCCTGCATAGGACTGCACAAGTGAGCACTAGAACCAGAGTCAAGCACCCAACTAGATGCAGAAGAAATCATAAGGTTAGACTCAATGATGAGCATACCTCCAGAAGGACCTGCCTCCTTCTTCTTTAGGGTGGCCAGGTAAGTAGAGCAGTTTTGCTTTTAGTAATCGTCGTTGTTGCAATGGAAATACTTTTCTTTGTCAGCGGCCTTCTTCTTCAGCTCTATCTTTTTCTTCTTTTCTCCTTCAACCTTTTGCTTTTTCACAGACTTCTTCTTCTTTCTAAAAGATTTTCCCTTGAAAGAAGTCCGTTCCATAGCAAGCACTGAGCCTTTAAAACCAATCATGGAAAGCTCAGCGATAACCAGCATGTTCATAAGTTCAACCAAGGAATTTTGAAGTTTATGTATATGGTAGTTCATGATGAACTGCCCATGCGCATCAGTCAAGGATTGCAGAATTATATCATTCTGTAGATCCAAGTCCAACCTCACTCTGAGCTTCTCAAGCTCTTCCAAGTTATTGATCATCATTAGACAGTGATCTTGGACTGACTGTCCATCGCATATCTTAGCCTTGAATAGTTGTTTAGTGACTTGATACTTGACTGTGCGACTCTGTTCACCAAATATTTCCTATAGGTGAGCCAATATTTAGGGAGCAGTCCTAATATCTTCATACTGGTGCTGAAGTTCATCAGACATTGAGCCCAATATGTAGTATCTGGCCTTATTATCTTCGTTTGTCCACTTATCCAGAGATGCTCTCTATTTAGCGGATGGACGAGCTGATAAGGTGGGAGTATTCTGGTCCAATACATGAGTTAACTTCTCAAAATCCAAAATAATTTTGAAGTTCTGAAGCCAATCCTTATAATTTGGTCCGATCAGTCTATGGGTGTCCAGGATTCGTGCTAATGGGTTGGATGCAGACATTTTTCTGTAGAGAGTCAAAGTTTTCAATTAGATATTGTAACTAAGACTTAACCAATTTATTTAGAAATTTTATTTTTAAATAAATTAGCTCCCACTATTTTCTCGGATCCCTACTCTCTCTCTGTAGGGATGCGAAAATCTCCACGATTACTAATTTTTTGTGGGTGGTGCAGTTCCACCGACTAACTCATCACCTCACCTAACAGTTATTGGTGATGGGTTAGCCAATGAGTGAACAACTCTTATTCAATGATTCTCTAATCATGGTGCATCCCAACTTGGTTTCTAATTCATGAATCTCACCATGTCTGAAATATTGATCCACTCCTTAGTTAAGTCAGACCCACCATTTGCATAGATTGGATTCCTAATTGGGTCTCTCACCATATCCAAAATATTGAGCCCAATCCATCCTCCAACCTATAGCATCCAATGCCTAATAGACATGGTTGCATCTTTTCGGTGTAACTGAGCCACTGTAACCAGTCGAGAACAATCAACCCCGAAAAAGGGTCCGCACATCTACAATGGTGGAAGACCTTAGACTTAATCTTTTCTTAGGAAGATTTGATTTAGATCTCATTAAACTAGACTTGACATTAGTCATAACCAATTATGACTAACCTAGTGGCATGGGTTAGCTCGGATTATTGACCACCTCAGATCAGAACTAAGTCAACAGATATGGCCAGGTAAGTGAGACCGGTGGAAGGGATATGCCATTAACTCGATAAGAATGCATTCAGAGTCGAGTAGCTTCCAATTAAAAATCAGTCGGTCGTATCTGCCAAACTTACCTTAGACACCAAATTATTGAGCCAGAACCAATTGAGTTAGCCTACAATCCAGACTCTAACCACTGAGCCTAATTAGGTCTTAGCTTGATCGATCACTTACATGACTCGATCTTGACCCAGACTTAATCCTATTAGGCTGGTCAATTTAAGCAGTGTTGATCCCATCTAACCAACTCTTGATTTGGTTTGATCAACCGCTTAGACCTAATTGAGCTACCCAAGCTCGAACCTAATTTTATGAATATATCTTAGATCTAAAAATTCTTAATTTTAGATCTAATTAATATTTTATAATCTTAATTTTTAATTAAGTTTAGGGTTCATAAACAAAACATGTAAATAAGATCCTAGGATTTTAGGATCTAGGATTTTGCAGAAAGTAAGTTTTCAATTTATGATTAAGGACGAATGCCCTGCACCCCTACACATCATAAGAACACCCCATCGAATAGAAGGAGAGGATCTTTAAATCCTACTTTGTTCTTATGACTGAACGGCCAAGGAGAACACCTTAATCAGAAATACAACTAATCTACAAAACTAATTAGATCTAAGCATATATCTCATATAAAAAATTGATCTAATTAAAACACATTTTGCATACATCATATCATGCATGTTTTATAGATCTAAATTATCTCATAATTATCTAAAAAATTAAATTTAAATTTGATCATATCAAATAAAATTTAATCTGGACCTTTTGTAGAACTATTTTATAACTAGTCTAAACATGCAACTATCATATCTCATATGAACAAATTAAATTTATTTTATTTTTTATTTTTAGATCTGATTATAATATTTATAAGATCAAAAAATATTAAATAAATAGATCTTAAAATTATAATTAATCAAATAAAAATTATGATTATACTAGACTACACATAGAATAATTCTATTCCTAGTCTAGTTATGTATCTCATACATTTTAGATCTAGATTAATTAATTTTAATTTTTTAATTTACTAATTTTAGATCTAATCCCATCTAATGTGATATTTAAAATTACTAATTTATCAAATTAAATTAGATCTAAATAAATTTTATGCAACCTAGCTTTGATACCAGTTGAAGGGGAAATTCTGATTTTTTGGATCAGGTTCGTTCAAATCTGATTGGATCGAGAGGCATATTTCAAAAATTTTCTATTAGATCTAACATTTTTTAGATCTAATTTTATGATCTAATAAATAAGAAAATTAAATTAAATTAAATCTAAATTAATGTTACCTTGATATTGCATAATCCGATTACCCATTGATGATCCTGCCGATTGCTTGAGGTTCTAGATCTAGCCACGTAAATGCCTAGCCTCTATCGGTATCCACTCAGGCTGGATCTAGAGATCTACTTCTTTTCTTTTTTTTGTCCAAAAATTAGATCTGTATTTGATTTGGAGAATCTTCAAAACTCCTTTTGAAGATGTGCTGCTGTCTCTTGTAGCAGGGCTACCTTCTTGCTTTCTCGTCGCCTTTTGATTGCCTGAATCGCACCAAACTCATGCCCAACTTCCCTTGGGTGTGGAGAGGAGAGAGAGGATCAAAAGATGGCATGGAGGAGGGAGAGGGGCAGTCTTGGGGCATGACTAGGAAAAAGCTCTCTTCAGGTTGGACGTAGATAGGATTTATTTATAGACCATGCTGCGCCATGCAGTGCTGCATCATCCCGGCCAATTGCCTTGCTTCGTGCAATCAGATCTAAATCTAATTAGTTGGATGACATCACCTAATCTAATCAGATGAAAGCTCCATAGATTCATCCTTAGATGGTGCCTTAGACTGGTCAAAGTCTATAGGTAAGCATCACCTAGTTTGAATCCAAGAAGCAACCTGGAGTCCCATCCGTATGGGACTCCAGGCATCCCTCTCTAAGGGTGCACGCCATCCTAAGCATGGACCCCTTCCTTTTCAAATTCTAGTGAGGGGATAAGCCCCTATCTGCTCTCCAATAAGTGAATGACACATGGGCAGATGTCCAAGGATCAAAGGTCAATATTTGACCAAAGTCAAAGGACAAGAATTAGCAGGTGATGGAAAATGATAGGTGTTGTCTAAAATTTATCTCATAAATTAAGACAATCCTTTTTTGATCTGGATGAGCTCCAGTCAGACCAAGTAAAGGTACTCGAGTGAGCACAAACACATTTAGCTTAGTCGAGATAATTTTAAATGATAATAGAAGGAGAATGTTAAGCTCAATCATGTGCTAGCACGATTTTTTTGAACCTAATTGAATCTAATTCAAATCAATTGAACTAGATTAGTTTAATTGATGATATCTAGATCTAAACCTTTATTTGTATGATCCAGTTAGGTTCAATTCTATATGGTAATGGGATATGTCATGATCTCCATCATCAATATCATCGAAACTCCTTTCGATGGATCAGAACTCTTCTGATTCAGACAACTGGAATGATCGATCATCTAAATCATTCTAATTGCTTCCAAAATCCACTAGTGACACCTAGCAGTATATAGTGGCAATCCATCAAAACTAAAAAAGAATCTGTCGATGCAGCTACTTGTCTGATTAAGCTCTTCTATCTTGAGCTCCAATCAGATTAGGGTTAAGGTGAACTCGTCAAACCCTAATTTCTATCATATGATTTAATCATTTGATTCAAGTTCGATGTGAAAATCTTAATAAAAACTCTTTCTATTATTTCACTCTCTGCCATGGCCATGGGCTTATGGACTTGATTCTCATGATCATCATAGGGCTGCTCCTCATCCACCATGATAGATAGATTCCATCTTGGTGCAATCTAATTCCTATAATGAACATGCTACAGCCAATATACACCTCAGGATTTCGAATGGCTAGAAAATCGAGTCATGGTGTAGTCAAACTATAACAACTTCAAGGTGAACTACCGATGCACCTCAGGTGAAGAAATCAAACACACCACTGCAGCTTTAAGTCAGTCATCGATGAAAAGGTAGACTTTCTTATGACTACTCGAGGTGGTCATGCTTAGTACCCTCATTCTCTAACAAGTATTTGTACTCTCACTCTGGTGTCTCTACACAATAGACTTAAGACTCATCTACTATGAAGAAGCGATTATACAATAATCTTTCGGGTCAATCACCATCCTCATGATGATCCTACAGTTTGGAGCATTTTATGAGTTATTAATGAAAATTCTTGTCTTAAATTTTCAACTTTTGAAAATAAGAATTATCATTATGATTAACTCAAGGGATATATCATAGATACTAAATATACATATGTGATAGAAAATAATATTTTATTATTTATAGTCAAAATTATAATTTTGCCCCTAGAAGTGTATTACAAGTGTCAACCAATTCTGGCTTCTAGGGATCACATATCTAAAGGTACATCATCATTGAACATGACCAACTCCAAAGCATTCTACTGTCGATAATGTCTTTGATGGGATATAGATATAAGTATCACTTAGACCTGAGATCGCCATAGTGACTTGCAAACAACTCACTATGCTTTGGTATTGGACTGATAGAATTTTTAATTCAGTAATGGAAGGCTTCTGGGTATAGTCAAGTACTTACGAAGTCAGAGTATGATCAAGATAGAATTGACCACTCCAAGAGTTAAAGAAGAATGTATCACTGTATTTCAATGTAGCAAAACCTTGGTCAGGATAATCCATCAAATGGATTTGATAATTTGAAATACAATGTGGACAACCTGATCAGAGTTGACAGTTGAACTCTGAGGTGTCCTACGAGCATTTTGGTCAAGGGGATGAATTATATGGAAATTATATCCGCATGGATTCTAAGGATATTGTACTACACATTCAACCTATCAAGCCATCGAGTACCATTGCTAGATGATTACTTTGATTGATATAGAAATCTATTTCTATGCTACCGACTTAGATTCAGACCTATGAGGTCACACACATTAGAACTCATGATCTAATCGGATGGTTGATCAATGATTGAGAATCGTTCTAGGGTTGAACAATCAATACGATTGATGTATAACCTAGTACAAGCAATGCAGAAGGATCGATTAGCAATTCAATTGCTAATTGACTTAATTTGATTAAGCCAAAAGACTGAGATTAAGTCTAATTAAATATGATTTAATTACATTTAGCTTAGGCTTGATTGGATCAAGTTCAATTGACTTATTGGATAAGCTAAGTACAGGAAAGAACTAGTCCTAGTTCAACTAGGACTTCAGTCAATCCAATTTTCTAATTTAATTAAAAAATTAAATCAAAATTAAATCTAATTTAATCTAATTTAATTAAATCATTAATTGGGTTAGAACCTTATTTTACTTAGTTGACTTGATTTTGATTTAATTTGGTTTGAGAAACCATATTTGACCAAGTCATCGATGGAATCCTAGTGAGACTAGGATTCCACCTTGCGCCATCTAAGCCTCTCATGCCCATGCCCTCCTCATTTTTTTATGTGACAAAAATCCTTCTCGCAGGCATTCTCATGCATGCCTTCCTCTCCTCTCTTTCTCATGTGAAAATTTGGTGGTTGACGAAGTCAAAAGGAGAAGTTAGTTGATTTAGGATTCTATGAGATAGAATTCTTATAAACCAAAACACCTCCTTCCAAATGGTGCCGCCCCCTCTCCTATTCTTTCTCTGAATTCCACAATAAAAGAAGAATGTTTTGTGTGTCCTTCCTTGCTAGTCCACGCCAAATTTTTTGGAGGAGGTGCCCAGAAGAATCTTTTGTGCATCCATCCTTGCTGGTCCATTTCAAATTTTTTAGAGGAGGTGATGCATGCTAATTTATAGCTATGGCAAGTGCACCAGTCGATCAAGTAATAAAGTGAATGAGTAGAGTATCATCCATAGAGGATTAGAAAATAAGTACTAAAAAGCTCTTTTCTATGCTTTATTTAGAAGATCGATTTATGAGAATAAGAAATTAAAGAAAATAAAAAAAAATAATTAAAAGTTTTTAATTAAATAGAGAGTGTAAATTATTAGGATTTTAAACTCAAGAGTAATGGATTACTAAGGCAATCGGTTCACCAACTCAGTCAATACAATATTCAGATTTTTAGATTAATTTTATTTCATGTGACGGTGGAGTCTCCTAATTTATTCACTACCCTTTGGTCCAGGCATAGCAAAACTATTAATATTTATTAATTATCCTTTGGTCCAGGTATAATTTAAATAAATATTAATGCATTAGGTTTTGTGAAACCCTCTAATTAAAATACGCTGCATCCAAAGCGCACTAAAATTCCTGCATGCATATGAATTCTAATTTGATTCATAATACAAGGTATATAATCAAGAAGCATTAACATAGATGTACTTGGTTTGTAACATCTATGTTCATCAGATCAATTAGAAGATGGCCAATAATCTAAAAGCATTAAGATCATATTCATATACTTCTCATGAATAAAATTTAAAAATAAATCATACTAAATATTGCATCAAAAGAGTGGCTACACCTTAGCCTTAGTAAAAGAAAATTTAGTTCATGATAACAAGTTCAGGAACAACAAATAAAATAAAATGCATAGAGAAATTAGATTGTTTGATTGCTGAAATTGATTGTCTGTTGCACTTGATGTGGAGAACTTGACGAAGATGAAAAGGGCTCCTTAATCAATAACTTGATTGTCGAAAGAAATCAAAAAAAATCAAAAACTTTTTTTATTTTTCATAAATCACTCTTACCTCTCTGCTCTCTCTTTCTCTCTCTCTTTCTATTTCTCTCTTTCTCCCCGTCTCTCTCTGTCTCTCTTCCTGATTTCTTTTTTTCTCACGACAATCATAGGTTTTTATAGATAAAGAGTTTGATTTCCTCCCAAAATCTATCAAAAACTAGGTTTAAGACACCCAAAACAACTCAAATTAAGATCTGGGTAATTCTAGCCATTAAATGTTGATCAAACGGTCCAAAAACCACTCAAAAACCCCTTAAAATAACCCAGATCAAGTCGAATTTAATATCAGTCGTTGGATCAACCGTTGGATCAAATTTGGGTCGCCCGATCGCGTAGAAATAAGCCTTCTGATCTATAGTTTAACTTTGGGATGAATCTCAGCTATTGGATCTCGATCGAGAGCTGTGGATGCCATCCATCAGCACCTTCTTTTCGACCGTCCTCTCAAGCTTCAGTGAAAACCGCTTGTTGGATCAGCCAGAATTCCCAAATTACCCTCCATGGACCATGCACGAGCTCGGTGTTGCATGGACCGCCGCATTCTTTAGCCAATCAGAGCGCGCCTCTTGCTGTGAAATTCTAGAAATACCCTTCGGTTGGTACACCGTGCACCGCAAAAAATGCTGACGTCAGCATTGCATTGGCGGTTTTTTTTTTTTTTTTTGAAATTTAATTCTGTGCTCGTTTGAAGTCCGTTTTGTCTGAAATTTTTTTTATCAAAACCAGAAAAATAAGATCTTCACATTGGTGGCCTTCTTTCCTACATAAAATTAATAAAAATATCAATTTCTAATAAAATAAATTAATTTATTTTATAATTTAATACTTTTATTAGTATATTTTTACCACTTATCACACCCCCCAACTTAGTCATTGCTAGTCCCTTAGCAATATTTTATTTAATACCATATTTCAATAAGATTATCCATCACAAAGATAAAATCTAGGATTAAAGGTCAAAAAGTTTAGAAAATACTGCTAACTAAGCATTGAGCTTCAGAAGCAAATTTTTCAGTCAATACAATTAAAAACTTTCTTAGAGTACATCAAAGATCTATAGCACTTGTGTTCGTGATGACTAACTTTAGTATTTTAGTATTAAATTAAAAGAAACAAAAGTATCCTCTCTTATCACCTATTTTGGTCAATTTTCTATACATTCTCAATTTTATACTCATGAATTAAGGTAGCTTTCACACTACCTTTTTTCTTCTTTTCTTTTTTTTTTTTTACTATGCTGAGCATCCTGGCCTTTCCTTCACCATTTTACGTGAATTTCCACACTTGACCTAGGTGCAGAGATCCTAGTTACTAGGCTTTGGGCAATCCACATATACTCTATCTTTTGCACTTTATTTATAGGCAGGTAGCTCTTTCCTTAAATTCAAGTTTCTTTGATTAGAATGTATATTAATTACCAATTTTTAGTGATAATTGAATCTCAGTTGGCTTTATAATCAATACCTACTTTGCCTTGTTAGTGTGCATGTGCAATTAGAAGTGCTAATAGTCTTTTAATGACCTAAGTAGGCTACTAAAAGTTGACCAACTAATCTACTTCTTTAACTCATTACATTCATTAGCAAATAATTCTATCTTTTATCACTTATCCAGTCTTATCTTGCTCAAGATTTTCTTCTTGACACATGATTTTTTTTTTTTTTTAACTTATTCTACATTGTCTTAAAGGAGAAAGAAAAATAAAGGGTGCAATAAAGGATAGGAAGGAATACACTTGATTTGGTTCAGTCTGGTTCTTTGAAGCTTTGAAATTTTGCTTGAGCTCTCATTGATTTTTCTGCAAAATTGAAAATACACACCAGAGCAGTAAAAGAGCAACAATAAATTACTGAAAAATAAAAGAAAAGAAAAATGATCAAAACTAAAAAGAAAAGAAACAACCTATCTAATAGTTCTGATTTATAGTCTTCAGCTTGACTTTCTTTGAGTTCTAAAGTGGATTAATCTGGTGCTACTTCAATTGGAATACTTTCATATTTGATCAAGTCTTCTTTTAATTTGACATTGCTCGCTTTTATAGTCTCAAACCTATTTTCTACAGAATTCTCATATAATGGATTGTCAATAATATCAATTAGAAAACAAGTTTGATTATCATCCGTATGTTTAGTATCTTTGAAAATATTAAAAGTAACTTGTTCATCTTGGACTCTATGAATTAATTTTTCTTGTTGAACATCTATTAAAGCTCCTCCAGTAGCTAAAAAGGGTCTCCCTAAAATAAGGGGTACATCATAATCTTCTTCCATATCAAGAACAATAAAATCAACAAGAAAAATAAACTTGTTTATCTTTACCAAGACATCCTCCACTATACCTCTTGGATATTTAATGGATCTGTCAGCTAATTGAAGAGTAATAGTGGTAGGCTTTGGTTCTCCTAGACCCAGCTTCCTAAAAATAGAAAAAGGCATGAGATTAATGCTTGCTCCTAAATCACATAAAACTTTATCAAAACTACAATCACCAATAATGCAGGGGATAGTAAAACTCCCTGGATCTTTTAACTTCTATGGTAATTTATTTTGAAGTATTGCTGAGCATTCTTCATTCAAATTTAGTCTCTCATGCTCCTTCAGCTTTTTCTTTTTTGTTAAGATTTCTTTGAGAAACTTGGCATACCTGGGCATTTGAGTAATAGCATCTACAAAAGGAATATTGATATGTAAATTCCTTAGAATTTTGAAAAAGTTAGAAAATTCCTTATCTGAATGCTTTATTTCTCTCTCTGGGAATGGTAGTGGTGGCACGTAAGGCTTCACATTTGGATCGGCAAATCGTATACCTGGAGACCATCCATCTGCTGGTTGTTTTGGTGACTGACGAATTTGAGTTGATGGTTCTTTATTTGTAGTTGGCTCTTCAGTCTCATTCTTTTGATGTAGCTCCTCCAGCTTTATACCACTTCTTAGGGTGATAGCATTGACTTGCTCCCTTGGATTTGTCTCCATATTGCTTGGCAAGGATCCTTGAGGTCTCTCGGGGATTATCTTAGCCATTTGACCTATTTGCATCTCCAAGTTTTGAATTGCTGCTGTTTGGTCCTGTCTAAGTTTGGCTTTTAAATTTTTTATAGTTGCTTCTTGATTTTGCATAAATTTGACCATCAGCTCTTCCATGTTGGACTTCTTTTCAGGTACTTGAAATCCTGGGGGTGGCTGTTGTGCTACATTTTGATTGCTCCATGAGAAATTTGGGTGCTGCCTCCACCCTTGATTGTATGTGTTGGAGTAGGGATTGTTTTGTTGTGGCCTGAAAAAATTACCAATATAATTAGCTATATCAGTTATTTTAACAAAAGGATTACCTGTCTGGCAATTGCTCGTATCATGTCCTCCTCCACATAGGTCACAAGTAATACTCTGAATATGCATAGCTGTTCTCTTTAAGTTGTTGACTTCGGCTCTAAGGGCTACAATTTCAGCTAGTAAGGTTGGCACGCAATCTACTCCCTGCACAGTTGCTAGTCTTTTTGGCATCATATGTTCTGTCTGCCATTGATAGCTATTTGATGCCATCTCATCGATCAGATCGAAAGCTTCTTTCTCTCTTTTTTGGTTAATGGTTCCTCCTGCTGCTGCATCAATCATAGAACGATTAGTATAAGATAAATCATTATAGAAAGTTTGTACCTTGAAGCCATACGGGTAGTTGATGATGTGGACATCTCCTCAGCAGTTTCTTGAAATGCTCCCAAGCCTCATATAGTGTCTCCATATCCATCTGCATAAAGGAACTGATATCATTGCGCATCTTGGCAGTCTTTGAAAAGGTGGAAAGTACTTGGCTAAGAATTTTTGAGCTAGGACACATTCCAAGTTGTGATAGAACCTATGCAGGAAGAGAATGAAGCCAAACGTTTTTAGCTTTGTCCCATAAAGAGAAAGGAAATAATCCTTAATCTAATAGCATCATCCGACACCCATTAATTTTAAAAGTATCATAAAGTTCAAAAAAAATAGAAATATGGGCATTCGGATCATCATGCACGTGTCCACTGAATTGGACAGTTGATTGAATCATCTGGATCATCGCTGATTTTATTTCGAAGTTGTTTGCTCGTACAGGCGGTCTCCTGATGCTCGAAGCTGCATCGGCTATAGATGGTGTGATGTAATCATTTAATGGATGATGTACTGATCGAATAGCTTCATGCTGTCCTTTGGTCGCCATATCCAATCCTAGATTGATGTCGTTAGGATCTTCAGCTGCCATGTTTCTCTCTTATTGTAGTCTTCTAATGGTTCTTTCAATTTTTGGATCTAAAGGTAGTAAGTTACTATGTCCAGTACGTGTCATGCAATGAATAATTTTTTTTTAAATAATAAAAATTAAAAATAAATTTCTAAAGTAAAGCTAGGATCAAAATTTCAATATTATTTTAGACACAATCCTCCGACAACGGTGCCAAAAACTTGATGCGTGCTAATTTATAGCTATGGCAAGTGCACCAGTCGATCAAGTAATAAAGTGAATGAGTAGAGTATCATCCCTAGAGGATTGGAAAACAAGTACTGAAAAGCTCTTTCCTATGCTTTATTTAGAAGATCGATTTATGAGAATAAGAAATTAAAGAAAATAAAAAAAAATAATTAAAAGTTTTTAATTAAATAGAGAGAGTGTAAATTATTAGGGTTTTAAACTCAAGAGTAATGGATTACTAAGGCAATCGATTCACCAACTCAGTCAATACAATATTTAGATTTTTAGATTAATTTTATTTCATGTGACGGTGGAGTCTCCTAATTTATTCACTACCCTTTGGTCCAGGCATAGCAAAACTATTAATATTTATTAATTATCCTTTGGTCCAGGTGTAATTTAAATAAATATTAATGCATTAGGTTTTGTGAAATCCTCTAATTAAAATACACTGCATCCAAAGCGCACTAAAATTTCCGCATGCATATGAATTCTAATTTGATTCATAATACAAGGTATATAATCAAAAAGCATTAATATAGATGTACTTGGTCCGTAACATCTATGTTCATCAGATCAATTAGAAGATGGCCAGTAATCTAAAAGCATTAAGATCAGATTTATATACTCCTCATGAATAAAATTTAAAAATAAATCATACTGAATATTGCATCAAAAGAGTGGCTACACCTTAGCCTTAGTAAAAAAAAATTTAGTTCATGATAACAAGTTCAAAAACAACGAATAAAATAAAAAGCATAGAGAAATTAGACTGTTTGATTGCTGAAATTGATTGTCTGCTGCTCTTGATGTGGAGAACTTGGCAAAGATGAAAAGGGCTCCTTAATCGATGTCTTGATCGTCGAAAGAAATCAAAAAAAATCAAAAACCTTTTTTATTTTTCATAAATCACTCTTACCTCTCTCCTCTCTCTTTCTCTCTCTCTTTCTATTTCTCTCTTTCTCCCCATCTCTCTCTGTCTCTCTCCCTGATTTCTTTTTTTCTCACGACAATCATAGCTTTTTATAGATAAAGAGTTTGATTTCCCCCCAAAATCTATCAAAAACTAGGTTTAAGACTTCCAAAACAACTCAAATTAAAATCTGGATAATTCTGGCTGTTAGATGTTAATCAAACGGTCTAAAAACCACTCAAAAACCTCTTAAAATAATTCAGATCAAGTCGGATTTAATATCAGCCATTGGATCAATCGTTGGATCGAATCTGGGCCGTTCGATCACGTAGAAATAAGCCTTCTGATCTATAATTTAACTTCAGAATAAATCTCAGTTGTTGGATCTCGATTGGGAGCTGCGGATGCAATCCATCAGTGCCTTCTTTTCGACCGTCCGATCAAGCTTCAGTGAAAATCGCCCGTTGGATCAGCCAGAATTTCCAAATTGCCCTCCATGGACCATGCGCAAGCCCGGTGTTGCATGGACCACCACGTTCTTCAGCCAATCAGAGCGCGCCTCTTACTGTGATATTTCTAAAATACCCTTCGGTTGGTCCACCGTGCACCGCAAAAAATGCTGATGTCATCCTGACGTCAGCATTGATGCATGCTAATTTATAGCTATGGCAAGTGCATCAGTCGATCAAGTAATAAAGTGAATGAGTAGAGTATCGTCCCTAGAGGATTGAAAAATAAGTACTGAAAAGCTCTTTCCTATGCTTTATTTAGAAGATTGATTTATGAGAATAAGAAATTAAAGAAAATAAAAAAAATAATTAAAAGTTTTTAATTAAATAGAGAGTGTAAATTATTAGGGTTTTAAACTCAAGAGTAATGGATTACTAAGGCAATCGGTTCACCAACTCAGTCAATACAATATTCAGATTTTTAGATTAATTTTATTTAATGTGATGATGGAGTCTCCTAATTTATTCACTACCTTTTGGTCCAGGCATAGCAAAACTATTAATATTTATTAATTATCCTTTGGTCTAGGTATAATTTAAATAAATATTAATGCATTAGATTTTGTGAAACCCTCTAATTAAAATATGCTGCGTCCAAAGCGCACTAAAATTCCCGCATGCATATGAATTCTAATTTGATTCATAATACAAGGTATATAATCAAGAAGCATTAACATAGATGTACTTGATCCGTAACATCTATGTTCATCAGATCAATTAGAAGATCGCATAGAAATAAGCCTTCTGATCTATAGTTTAACTTTGGGATGAATCTCAACCATTGGATCTCGATCGGGAGCTGCGGATGCCATCCATCAGCGCCTTCTTTTCGACCGTCCGATCAAGCTTCAGTGAGAACCGCCCGTTGGATTAGCCAAAATTCCCAAATTGCCCTCAACGGATCATGCGTGAGCCCGGTGTTGCATGGACCTTCACATTCTTCAGCCAATCAGAGCACGCCTCTTGCTATGAAATTCCTAAAATAACCTTCAGTTGGTCCACTGTGTGCTGCGAAAAATGCTGACGTCATCCTGACGTCAGCATTGCATCGGCAGTTTTTTTTTTTTTTTTTTTGAAATTCAATTTTGGGCTCGTTTAAAGTCCGTTTTGCCTGAAATTTTTTTCATCAAAACTAGAAAAATAAGATCTTCATATTGGTGGCCTTCTTTCCTACATAAAATTAATAAAAATATCAATTTCTAATAAAATAAATTAATTTATTTTATAATTTAATACTTTTATTAGTATATTTTTACCACTTATCAGGAGGCGCCCAACCCCTTGTCTTGCCTAGTTTGACCTTTCCTTATCTAGTTTTTGACCTAAATAAGGTCTCTTTTATTTCTATTTATTTAGGTTGAATTTTGATTAAATCTTTTCATGGAATATAGACCTTTAGGAGTGCTTTGGGGTGTGTGAAAATAAGAGGGAGAGGATCTTTGGTCATTTGGATTCCATAGACACTAAACTAGATGTCTAGGTGAGAGCAAAGAGAAGAAGAAGAGGGTCTTCTTTCAGGGTTGCTGTGTTCATCATCTTCCTTTCCTCTTTCTTAGATTTTCTAAGAGAGTCTCAGATCTGAAACCTCTTCTCCACCTTCTCCTCTTTGGAAGAATCCAAATTCAGAAGAAGAAGGTATCTGATCGACCATCGAAGAAAGATCAGTATAGTACTAGCGTACTGTGCTGATTTTCTGCATTGAGATTTCTGATCATTCTCGTGCGCTCGTGTGGACGACTTCTAGAGATTGGACATGTGTGCAGCTCACAACATCATTCTCAAGCTTGGATCAGCAAGTTAGAACATCTAACTTGCACAGGTAATAGATATGATCTATTAGTTTCATAGCTACATTAGATGTAGTATTGTAACATGTTGATGAGATCAACATGTTAATCTTTTTTTTATATTTTAAATTTTTGATTTAATATTATATCTTGATCATATAATAAATCTTAGATCTAGGATTTTTATATTTATTTAAATAAATATTTAATTTATTTAAGTCTTCTACTGCTTGATCTTGAAAAAGTTTCAAGATCTATCCATACAATCCTATATCTGGTTCCTTCAATTGTTATCAGAGCCAGGTTCTTATTCCATGATTTTCTTGAGAATATTTAGATTATTTATTAGATTAGATCTAATTTATAACCTAATTATTAAATCTAAAATTAAAAATTTAGATCTCACGAACTGCTATAAGATTGTCCTGCTATAAGATTTATCCATTACAGTGAAAAAATTATCCTAGCTCGTGATGATCTATTCCTAATCATAAATTTATTAGATTTGATCTAATTTTATTTATAATTTAATAAATTTAAAATAATTTTAAATCTAAAAATATAGTTTTTAGATTGCACGGACTACTATAAGCTTGTCCTACTGTAAGGTTTATCCCTTACAGTGAAAAGGTTATCCTAGTACGTGCTAATTTAAAATATTGATCATAAAATTTTAGATTAGATCTAAGAGATTTTATGATCTAATTAAAAGTATTTTAATCTAATTTTAATCATCATAAATATATTAGATTTGATCTAAGTTGATTTATGATTGATTGGTGTTGAAATTGTTTCATTTACATGAACCTATTTAGATTAGATCTAAAGTATATTCATGTTTATGTTACTTGCATTTTGATTATGAATCAAACATGCAACTTGGTTGATAGAATCATGTTGTAAAAATAATTTACAAAGATGAAAATTATTTTTGAAAAGCCAAACCCCAACCCTCAGTCTAAAACTTAATTAAAAATTAAGAAGTTGTTTGATTAGGATCTAGGATTGTAAATCGAAGATCCTAATATGCGAATCATAACACATTAGGTTAAATGGGTTTGTGGAGATTAGGTCCATTAATTGGGTTAGACCTAGGGTTAGATTAAAGAATGGACTTAATTAGAGAATTGACTAAATCTAATCAATTGTTGTCTTAGATTAGGTCATGAATTCTCTAGATCAATTATAATAGTTGTAGTTGGTTATGTCTATGTCTTTAACAAGACCCAAGATGGACTTGATTCTTGGCTACGAGATCTAGCACGAACTATTAGGTTGATCTAATTAAAACTAATTAAACCAGTTGGTGTCTAAGGTAAACCAGATCAGTAGTCTTTAATTGATAGCCCGCTTACCTGGCCAATTATTATTGTGTCTAAGGTAAGCTTTAGCAGATCCTCCCACTGATCGAACTTACCTAACCTCTTGGTGAAATTATGTTTTGATCGGATCACTTGACTATTTAAGCTGACCCATGTCAGCTAACTAAATCAGTATGACTGATTTAGATACTCCTTGACTAGCCTATTAATGGTCTCCCTTAAGCTGACTTGGTGAAGTTAGTGAGAAAATCATGATAAGCTGGTAAAGGAGAAATCCTGATTTCTCGGATCAAGTTTGTTCAAATCTGATCGGATCGAGAGAGATATTTCAAAAATTTCTCTCATATATCTAGATCAAATCTGAGATGTTTCAAATCTAATTTTATAGATCTAATAAATAAAAATAAAAAAAAATTAGATCTGATTTAATTATACCTGGATGCTGGGTAATCTAATTATCCTTTGATGATCCTGCTGATTGCCTGAGATTCTGGATCTAGGCATGCAAGTACCTGGCCTCTACCGATATTCACCTGGGTTGTATCTAGAGATCTTCTCCTTCTTTATCATCTCTCCAAAAATTAGATCTGGATCTAATTTGGAGGATCTTCAAAACTCCTTCTAAAGATCAGCAGTAATCTCTACAGCAGTGCTGCCTTCTTCCTTTCTCGTTAGCTTTTTCTTACCTGGATCGCACCAAACTAGAGCCCAACTTTCTTTAGGCGTCAAGAGGAGAGAGAGGATCAGAAGATGACATGAAGGAGGGAGAGGGGCAGCCTTGGGGCATGGACTAAAAGGAACTCCCTCAAAGTGTGGCACAGATAGGGTTTATATAGTTCCTGCTGCACCATGCAGTGCCACATCATCCCGACCAATCACGTTGCTTCCTGCAATCAGATCTAAATCTGATTGGTGGGATGACATCACCTGATCCAATCAGATGAGAGCCCCACTAATTCATCCTTAGATGGTGCCTAAGACTAGTCAAAGTCTATAGCTAGGGGTCACCTAAGTAGAAACCAAGAAGCAACCTAGAGTCCCATCCATATGGGACTCCAGGCATCCCTATCCATGGGCACACGCCTCCCTAGGCATGCACCCCCTTATTTCTAATTTTCAAAAAGGAGACAAGTCCCTATCTACTCTCCAATAAGTACATGACACATGGGCAGATGTCCAAGGGTCAAAGGTCAACGTTTGACCAAAGTCAAAGGATAAGAATTAACAGGTGATGAAAAATGATGGATGTTGTCTCAAATTTATCTCTTAAATTAAGACAATTCTTTTTTGACCTAAACAAGCTCCAGTCAGACCAAGTAAAGATACCTAAGTGAGCACAAACTCATTTGGCTCAGTCGAGACAACTTTTAATGATAATAAAAGGAGAACATTAGGTTCAATTGTGTGCTAGCATGATTTTCATGAACCTAATTGAATCTAATTCAAATCAATTGAACTGAATTAGTCCAATTGATGATATCCAAATCTAAACCCTTATTTATGTGATCCAGTTAGAATTCGTTATGTATGGTAATGGGATATATCATGATCTCCATCATCGACATCATCGAAACTTCTTTTGATGGATCAAAACTCTTCTGACTCAAACAACTAGAATGATCGATCATCTAAATCATTCTAATTACTCCCAAAATCCGCCAGTGACACATAGCAGTGTATGGTGGCAACCCATCAAAACTAAAAATGATTCTCTCAGTGCAGTTGCTTGTGTGATTAAGTTCTTCTATCTTGAGCCCTGATCAGATTAGGGTTAAGGTGAACTCGTCAAACCCTAATTTCTATCATATGATTTAACCATTCAATTCAAGTACGATGTGAAAACCTTAATAAAAACTCTTTTATTATTTCACTCTGCTATGGCCATGGGCTTATGGACTTGATTCTCATGATCATCATAGGATTGCTCCTTATCCACCGAGGTAGATAAATTCCCTCTTGGTGCAGTCTAATTCCTACAATGAACATGCTATAGCCAACATACACCTCAGGGTTCCAAATGGCTAGGAGACCGAGTCATGGTGCAGTCAAACTATAACACCCTCAACGTGAACTGTCGATGCACCTCAGATCAAAGAACCAAACACACCACTGCAACTTCGAAGCAGTCATCGACGAGAAGGTAGACTTCCTTATGACTACTCAAGATAGTCACGCTCAATGCCCTCATTCTCTAACGAGTGCCTGTACTCTCGCTCCGATGTCTCTACACTGTAGACTCAAGATTCATCTACTATGAAGAAGCGATTGTACACCAATCTTTCAAATCAATTGCCATCCTCATGATGATCCTACAGTCAGGAGCATTTTATGAGTTAATAAATGAAAATTCATGTCTTAAATTTTCAACTCTTGAAAATATGAATTATCATTTTTATTAACTCAAGGGATGTATCACAGACACTAAATACACATTTATGATAGAAAATAATTTATTTTATTATTTATAGTCAAAATTATAATTTTGCTCCTAGAAGTGTATTATGAGTGTCAGTCAATTTTGGCTTCTAGGGCACACATATCTAACAAACTTTCACTTGATCTAAAGCCAATTGGCTACAAATCTAAGTCCCATCTACTCAAGATGGGCTTCGATCTTCTGCTGGCCCAATGGCATTATAAGCGGGTCCGCCATATTATCTGTGGAGTCGACTCTCTTGACCTCGACGTATCCCTTCTCAAGATAATCATGGATGAGGAGATATCGCCGCTCGATATGCTTGACTTTCTGGTGACACCTCGCTCCTTAGCAAGGGCTATGGTGCCATTGTTGTCGCAGTACAGAGGAATGGCATCTGATGGCATCACTCCGATCTCTGCGGCAAACTTCTTATACTAGAATGCCTCCTTTGCAGCTTCTGATGTAGCGATGTATTATGCTTCCATGGTGGAATCTCCTATCACTGTCTGCTTGAAACTTTTGAACTGATAGCTCCACCATTGCACACAAATAGACTCCCAGATGTCGACTTTCGATCATCTACATCGGACATAAAATCCGAGTCTGTATACCCTTGGACTTAGAGTTCTCCATTACCAAAGACCAACAATATATCCTTAGTTCTTCTCAAGTACTTAAGAATATATTTCACAAAAGTTCAGTGTTCTTCTCCTAGATTTGATTGATATCTGCTCATGACACTCACAGCATGGGCTATATCAGGTCGTGTACATAACATGGCATACATGAGGCGTCCTATTGCTAAAGCATAAGGGATCTTGCTCATGCATTCTATTTCCTCACGTGCGCTAGGGCACATCTTTTTGGAAAGAAGAATGCCATGTCTGAAGGGTACCAAACCCCTCTTAGAGTTTTCCATGCTAAACCTCTTTAGCACTTCCTCTATGTACATCTTTTGTGAAAGTCCTAGCATCCTATTTGGTCTATCTCTATAGACCTTAATTCCTAGAATAAAGGATGCTTCTCCTAGATCTTTCATGGAGAATTCTTTAGATAATCATATTTTAACCGTGGTCAACATGGGAATATTATTCCCAATAAGGAGGATATCATCCACGTACAATACGAGGAAGACAATAGTGCTCCCATTGATTTTTTTAAAGATACATGGTTCCTCTTCATTCTTAATGAAATCAAACAATTTGATTACATCATTAAAATAAGTATTCCAGCTCCGATATGCTTGCTTAAGTCCATATATGGATCGTTGTAGCTTACATACCTTGTGATCATCATCACTGGGTGTGAAACCTAGTGGCTATTCCATATAGATATCTTCCTCAAGATATCCCTTTAAGAAAGCCGTTTTTATGTCCATTTGCCATATTTCATAATCGAAATAGCCTACAACAGCAGGCAATGTATGGATGGATTTAAGCATAGCTACTGGCAAAAAGGTATCCTGATAGTTAATGCCTTCGCATTGACTATAACCTTTTGTCACTAATCAAGCTTTGAATGTCTCCACATTTCCATCTACACCAATCTTTCTCTTATAGATCCATTTACACCCAATAGGTACTATACCTTTTAGTGGATCTTCCAAGGTCCAGACTTGGTTTGACTACATTGAGTCAATTTCTGACTTCATTGCCTCTAACCATTTCTCAGAGTCGATATCCTATATCGCCTCGTTATAGGTTTTGGGATCATCCCCATGAACTCCATTACCTACGAGAAATATTTTCTCTACTTTCTCTGAAATAGTACCTAAGTACCTCTCAGGGGGATAGAAAATTCTTTTCGATCTATGAGGTGGAGGATGTTAGATATATGTGCCCTAGAAGCCAGAATTGGCTGACACTTGTAATACACTTCTAGGGGCAAAATAATAATTTTGACTATAATCAATAAAATGGGTTATTTTCTACCACATATGTATATTTAGTGTCTGTGATACATCCTTTGAGTTAATGGTAAGGATAATTCATATTTTCAAAAGTTAAAAATTTAAGACATGAATAATAATTATTAACTCATAAAATGCTTCCGACCATAGGATCATCACGAGGATGGTGATTGATCCGAAAGGTTGGTGTACAATTGCTTCTCTTTAGTAAATGAGTCTTGAGTCTACAGTGTGGAGACACCGGAGTGAGAGTACAGGTACTCATTAGAGAATGAGGGCACTGAGCGTGACCACCTCAAGTAGTCACTAGAAAATCTACCTTCTCGTCATGACTGACTCGATGCTGTAGTGGTGTGTCTGGTTCTTTGACCTGAGGTGCATCGGTAGTTCACCTTAAGGATGTTATAGTTTGACTACACCATAACTCGGTCTCCTAGCCATTCGGAACCCTGAGGTGTATGTTGGCTATAGCATGTTCATTGTAGGAACTGGATTGCATCAAGATGGAATCTATCTATCTCGGTGGTAGAGGAGCAGCCCTATGATGATCATGAGAATCAAGTCTAGAAGCCCATGGCCATGGCAGAGTGAAATAATAGAAAGAGTTTCTATTTAGATTTTCACATCGGACTTGAATCGAATGATTACATCATATGACAGAAACTAGGGTTTGACGAGTTCACCTTAACCCTAATCTGATCGGGGCTCAAGATAGAAGAACTTAATCACACAGGTAGCTGCACCAAGAGGTTCGCATTCAGCTCTGATGGGTTGCCACCATATACTGCTAGGTGTCACTGGTGGATTTTGGGAGTAATTAGAATGATTTAGATGATCGATCATTCTAGCTGTTCGAATCATCAGAAGAGTTCTGATCCATCGAAAGGAGTTTCGATGATGTTGATGATAGAGATCATGACATATCTCCATTACCATACAGAACTGAACCTAA